>JANHFO010002651.1:6344-18702 GCA_032468095.1 Pareas carinatus
TAGTAATTTGCTATACTTGATGAACGCCAGATTGGCAAAGGTCCAGAGTGGAAAGGGCTGCCTGTTGTTTTGCAGCCAAGAAAGAATAGAGCAATAACTCCTTATCACAATTTTCTTCTTATTTTAAACTAGTTCAGTTGAATTGTGCATGATTTGAAGTTTATAGCGTTAGCCAGTGTCTATCCATATTTATCTGGAAGTCAGATCACGGGGACAATTGGGAAAGGAATAGTCTATCTAACAACACATCTAGGCTGCTAGAGAATATACAAATATCTCTGTTCCCACACCTATTTCTGAGGTAAATTTTTTTGCTAGCTTTACCAGAATTTAAACTTTAAAGAATATGAGTTTGGATAGGTTTATTTAGGATGGCAGAGAATTGGCCAATTAGCTGCTCTAGAAAAGTGAGTGAGATACCAGACACAATCATTTAGTTTTCTTGTTAGCAATAGCTTTCTTTTCAGTTTTTTTAAACTCTTCAGTCTACAACCTTAAGATTTCTTTTTCCTCAGAGAAAAACTGCCCAGTCCAACCCACTTAGCTTTTCTTAGATAGCGGATGGCAGAACCTAATCCAACTTGTGGACAAATTAGATCCTAAATATGAGATTTCTACTCCTTGACTTGCAACAGTTCATTTAGTGACCATTTGAACTTACAATGACACTGAAAAAAGTGGCTTATGACCATTTCTCACACTTATGACCAATGCACCATCCCTATGGACCCTATGGATTTACATTCAGGCACTTGACAACTGGTTTATATTTATGACGGTTGCAATGTTCCCAGGTCATGTAATCACCTTTTGCAACCTTCTGACAAGCACAGTCAATGGGGAAGCCCGCTTCATTTAAACAACCGTCTTACTAATTTAACAACTGCAGTGATTCACTTAACAGATGTGGCAGGAAAAGTCATAAAATGTGTCAAAACTCACAACAAATTCCTCACTTAGCCACATAAATTCTGGAGTCAATTGTGGTCGTACGTCAAGGACTACCTGTATTAGTTTATGTTCATGGTGGAATCACACGGATGTCATGTGTCATTTTGGAAGTCATGCTACTACACAGTTTAAGAATTGCTGGTTATTAGATTTTTATATCCTTTATTTTGTACAAGTCAATGTGGCATGCATTATGGTCTGTCTGCTGCCTTCTGTACAATGATCCTGGAGGTGGCTGGGTTGAGGAAAAGTAATAACTGGCCCAAAGCCACCCAGCACGCTTTCATGCCAAAAGGAGAATTTGAACTCCTGATGCCTTGGTTTCTAGTTCCGCGTCTTAACCACTATAGTTAATTGGCTCTCATGATGTGCGTACATGCACACTAAAATGTCTTCTTCCTGACATACTGGCTTAGGAGTTTCAATGCTGGGGGAAAAAAACCCACAGAATAAATTCTGAGATGCCATTTTATAAATGAGGTCTGTATTCTACATACACTTGCAAAATTGATTCTGCTTTGGGACCTAATTATTTTAATCGCATTGATTTAATATTTAATTCATTTCTGTTCCAGTCAAATTTGTGGAGGTCAACAGGTATTTGTAGTTCTAAAGCAGTGATCCAAAGGCAGTATGTCAAAAGGGAGGAAGGATTAATTTTTTAAAATTTTTATGCTTACTGTAAATAAAAGTATTTAACCAAAGGATTAAGTTGGTGGAGGAATAAGGCAGAGGAATGACTTTTCAAAGGATTAGGAAATATATGATAGTTCAAATTGTTTATAATCTTAAGAAGTTATCATCCTTTAAAAAAAATTTATCATGAAACAAATAGCAAGGGATATGGATCTTATTAGAAACATCTAGGGTTTTGACAGAATAGCTCTTTTAAAATGAACTGAAATTCTTTCATATGGGAATACAAATCAAATATTTGTATTCTACTTTTAGAACATTATATATTTAGAAGAGGATTTATTTAGAAGTAAATTGTTGCGATCAGTTTTCATCAGTCTGATGCCCTTCAGAAAGGACACCATTTTAAATAAGGCTGCCAAATATTTTACATCTTCTGAAGGGACTTCATATTGTTGTTTATATTTTATTGCTGTGCTATTCTTGTCAGTATGAATTATATCTATTCCACACATTTGTTGTAACCAGATTCATTGAATAAGCCAGAGTATCTCAGTTAATACGTTATCAAAAATCATAGTTTACAAACCACAGTTGTTGGCTCATTTGTTACATTATACTGGAGAAAACATACCATGACTTAACATTTAAATCTGCTTCATTTTTTCCTTCCTTGAAAGGAGAAGAGAATTTGCAGCAATATTAAATGTATCATCAAAGGTATTTATCTTTAAAAATCCCCAACATCAAATGGGTTTCTTGCTATGTAAGACCTTCCAAGAAATTATGATTAAACCTTTAGCACAAATAATGAACGAGATCGAACAATGCCAGATACATCTTTCCATATATTCTGGACAATTTGGATTGTTCCCTTCTTTATAAATAAATAAAAAAAAGACTTCTTTTCATGAGGAAGGATTTATCCGGTACTTTTGAATTTCATTCATTGTGTGACCTTTCTAATACACAAAGGATAATATCAACTGCATTTTGAATGTTATTCATAATATAAAGAAGAAAAATAGAATGATTTTTCTGGACAGAGAAAGTATTTTGTGAAGGAAAGTAGACCTGGCCTTGGGAATGGGGAAGGAATGAGTGAATCGTGATGGAAGTAGTTTGAGAAGAGATTATTTAGACCTAAGAATTAAGAAAGCATGACATAGAAATCTCAAATAACGTCCTATTCGTGGATTGCTTGGGATAAGATGGAGTAGAGAGAAATTGTGACCGGTCTTCAAAATTCAGAAACTCTACCCTACTAGAATAAACAGTCCTGAAATTCCTGCTGTGGCTTAGTTTTTTGACCTTGTCTGCCTCAAAGGCTGAAACTTTTAAATTTTGGGTGGCCTTTTCTAGTCACAATTCTGAGGAAGATGAACTGAAGTTTGAATTCCTTAGTTGAGTATTTATAAAAAGGATAAGAAACTAAAATAATGGTCAGCTGACTTTTTCTTCTACAAAAATGCATTAGAACAAAGGAGATGTTTCCTTCCTTATTTATTTTGGCATTATAGCCTTTCACAAGAAAGTTATGGCAAGAAAATAAAGTGCCAGGTAGCAGACTGACAAATCAAGAATAGAACCTAATGATGCAACAACACTTGTTCATTCAAAGGTTTTTTTAGAATCAACAATGGAACAAATACAGCAATACAGTTTTGTGTGAGAATGTTGGACTAATAAAAACAAGACTCAAATACTTCCATGGAATTGATAACTCAAGTTCAATATTCCTGTTAAACCAATTAAGTACAGGCAGTCATCGACTTACGATCACAATTAAGCCCAACAGTTCTTTAGCTAAGTGACACATTTGTTAAGTGTGCTTTGTCTCATTTTACTTCCTTTCTTGCCATAGTTGTTAAGTGGATCATTGCAGTTGTTAAGTTAGTAACACGGTTGTTAAGTGAATCTGGCTTCCCCATTGACTTTGCTTGTCAGAAGTTCACAATAGATGATCACATGACCTCGGCACTTCAACCATCATAAATATGAGTCAGTTGCCAAGCATCTGAATTTTGACCATGTGACCATGGGGATGCTGCAGCGGTTCTTAAGTGTGCAAAATGGTCATAAGTCACTTTTTTCAGTGCCGTAACTTCGAACAGTCACTAAACAAACTGTTGTAAGTTGAGGATTTCATGTACCTAGGAACGTATACAAACCAATAAGGAGCAATTGGGGGAAATTATTAATAGACTTGGAACAATATAACGGCAGAGGTTTTAAAATGGTGAAAAATAAAACTATCCTGGTTAGGAAAAATAGCAGTAAAATGAATATAACTGTATTACTAGGTTCCATTTTCTATTTCAAATGCTCCTGATAAGAATTGAAGGCATAGTATTAAATAACTAGCGGAGACAAATCACTATATAGTGAAAGGGAAGATCAAGGACTAAGCTTAAGATTTTATATGACTTAAAAAGAATAGTGTAGACTCTCAGAATTAAATTTAAACTCTATTATCAGCCCATAGCATGGATCACAGATTGGATTAAATCACATCACAGAGGGTTATTTCTGGCAAGGCAGCAGTATTTGCAGACAGTTTTCATAAATATGTTTGTCTTGATAGAAAATAGAAAAGCACAACCAAATAGAAATAATTCAATCATAAGTAGAAATTAGAAGTATGGAAAAACACAGAAAAATCAACTCAAAGTGAGCACAACATGCCTTGGCATTATATATTTTCATGAAAGTGAATTTCATTTCTTTCCAAAATATTAAAATAATTCATATAGGTTGCTAGACCTAATTCTTAATAAAATGAAGAGGAAACATCTGAGATTCTTTCTTCATAATTATAAAAAGTACTTTGCTGTTTTCAATATCTTAAATAATATAATTCCAAAGGAGTGATAAAAGTAGAATGGAATACTTAGGTACCTGACTGAATTTGAAAAATGTATAACACAAAATTCAGAACATTTGTTGTATCTTACTTATAAACTGTTATTGAAACCACTCAAAAATTAAACAAATTAAAGATTATATGATTAAATGTTATATTTAGACAAAGCTGATAGTTTTACTGTGAGTGTATTATCTAAGTAACGATTGCCAAAATTCTAAAAATTCTTAGAAATTCAATAATCAGGTCCAATCATTCACGTCTGATGGCAGTGTTGTAAAATAAAACATTCTAGAAGATTATGTATTATAGAATGAAACAAAAGTTAAAGATTGATTTCTCTTTTGTGCCAGTTATGTTTCTGTTAAGTATTAGTAAACCTTACTTCCTACAAATATATATTGACTAAGCTCTGTGTATGATAATGGCTGCCAGGGCCTTTTATGCTTTTTTTTTTTGGAAATCACACATCATTCTCTCTTAGAAGAATTACAAATTACTGTGAGAGTATACATCGATGTCAAAAACTTAGTTTCTGCTTGAATCATTACATAAAAATGGGAGTTTTAGATTTGATAGAATGTTTTCTTAATAGTTCATTCTTATATTGTTCCTTTGATTAATTGTCAAATATTGATTTTATATTAATAATGGTTTTAAAATTTTAAATGAATACTATATAGTATTGTCCCCTTGAAATTTTAATTTAGTTTTATTTTGCTTGCAAATATATATTTGATTATTTGATGTTTTTTCCATTTTTCTGTATCTCTTCTTTAGTAATGTTTTTAAATAAATAACTAAATAATTAATGGGATATATAGTCCATAGGGCTGAAGCCTTTAGCTTAGATATTTTTTGACCATTTTTTAAAAATAGATTTTGGTAGAATGTTGTAAAAATGTGACCTGCCTTGATTCAGATTGAAAGTTTTGATATGTATATTTTTTCCTCCCTTTTTTCTTGTTTGCTTTCTGAGAGGTGGAGTGCAAAGTATGGTACATATATTAAATGTCAAGATTAGATGCCTGTTTTGGACATTTGGGATATTTCGGGAGTATAATTTGGAGACACAAAATAAGCACTGCAGATAATATTCATAGCCTACCAGAATATATCAGGTTTTGACCATCCCTAGATGAGATGCAGTTAAATTCCTCATAGGGGATCCTATGAAATGTGCTTTCTTGCGGTTTCTTGGTATTCTCACCTTGTTTGTTTTCCTGTATGTTTCATTATCAAGGTGTAGATAACATCAACAGTGGATGGTACAGTATGGTTTGCTGGTTGTTTATATACAGTTATTTGCCCTGGCAGTGGTGTGCCATCTTCCTTGATGGTTTCTTGATTAGGGTTGTTTCTTTTGCCAGATAACAATCAGCCACAATCTACTTTGTAGCATATCAAATGGAAAAATATTAAATATTAATATTAAATAAGTGCCAAAAATGGTCCTGTTTAGGCAGTTCTAAAGTGATGAGGTATCTGGCTGGTTGCAAACTCAGCTTAAGATTCTAGCTCTAGGGCTGAAGAGTCTTGGAAACTTAATTATGTCATTCTGTGCACTGGGCTTGTTTTAGAAATAGTCTGGCTTTATCATGGCCCCTGGAAATAGGCCACCATATGTTTGTATGTTTGTTTGTTTGTTTATATTTCATATTTCTCAACTACCCATCTCCCTCAGTTCAGTAGTTTGGCTAACAGGATATGCTAATAGTGTTTGTCAGAGATTAATGCAGTCATTTTCATTGGATCAAAGTTAAATTTCAACCAAAAGATAAAAATGGTCAACAAAATTCAAATTGGTATCTTGAGTAGACTGGCCTCCAACCAATAAAGGACATTTGACTTAGGGTTCTGAAGCATTTCCCTTGTGAATTTGGATTGAAAAGATTTCAGGGAATAATAGCTGCAATTTAGACTCTTATAAATGTTGAGACAGGGACTTAAGTCTCCAATAATTTTGCATTGATAAGCATGAAAGTCCCCTGAATAGAAGATAATTGCAACAATTCTCTGGGATGTGTGTTATAGCTTCAACTTGTGCTTTCTATATATTGAGGCATGGAATACTGTACCTCGGATGTTTAAAACCTTTAATCTGTGGATGTTTCAATAGTTAACATTAAGACTTTGGTCAAACATAACGATTGGCCTTTTGATAATTAATCAGAAGATTATTTAAGATTTCTTCATGTAGCACTGAGCTAGGGTCTACAGTGCTCTCATGAAGTTGATTGTTATCTATAATGAAATATAGCATTATGTCCAGTAGAGTGGATAAACGTTTGTCTGTGATTTTTTTCGAAAGTGAGAACTTACAGGAGTTATTGTGGGGACTTAAAAATGGAAGGAGTTTTACATAGTCCCACTAAGCCTCTTTCTAGGACTGGATATTACCTGTAAGATGCCCGAAAGGGTTGTAACATACTTGCAAGTTTGTGTTCATACATATTTAGCTTATTTTTTTAATTTCTATAGTCACCTATCTCAACAACTGACTCTGGGCTATATACATAATAAGACATGAAAATGGTTAAAACAGTACATAATATCTATATAACTATATATCTATATAGGTCCAGGTGTGTTTGGGTCTATTCCCTTGTAGAGTGGAAAGTCTCTTGGCGATGTTTCGGCAAGGTCTCACTTGTCATCTTCAGACTGGTGCTTTTGGCTTCTTGCTACAACTAGACCTACAGACAGACAGACAGACAACCAACCAAATAAAAGTGTTATTATGAATGTCATGGGCATGCAACAAAGTCTTCACAGCCTTGTGATAGTTTATCAGGCTTTATAATAGCCTATAAATAATTAAGAGCAGGTGTTATCCATCCAGAAATCTTCAGTTTATCCCCAAAGATGTCTCATGAGATGAAATCAAATGTGCTTTTTAACCTGACAGCTGCCACATGAATCCTGTTCTAAAGCTTGGCTATTTCTTAGACAGAACTTCCTTTTACTCCAGCTCATCCTCAGATTTCTCACAGAGGTGCCTAACATATACCGTATTTTTCGCACCATTAGACGCACTTCCCCCCCCCCCAAAAGGGGGGGAAGTGTATGCATCTAATGGAGCGAATACTCCCAAAAAGCATGGGAGATCGCTCTGCGGGACGCCAGGAATGCTCCAACCTAGGCAGCAACGTGATCCTTCAGCTCTGGAGCTTCCAGTGGAGCGATTTCCAGGTGCACGGAATCGCTCCGCCGGAATCTCCAAAACAAAAGAATCGCCTCAGGCGCTCCCGTGAATTGGAGCACTCCCGGCATCCTGTGGAATGAATTCCCTGCAACCATGGGGTGCCTCGGGGCACCCCGCGTCTTATGGTCCGGTGCGCCTTATGGTGTGAAAAATACGGTAGTTTGTTTATTATGCTCAAGAAGCTTATGGACTGTGTATTAGGGAAATCAGTGGTCCAGCTTTCTTTAAATGTAGGAATGATCATTAATAGCCCCCATTCTCCTAGAATTAGTAGTATTTTGTCCATTAAGCTAGAATTTGCACCCCTCACCCACCATTTCCATTTGCTTTTATGAATTTTTTTTTGCATATAGTTACCTCCAGGAGTTTTTCAACCATGGAATCAGATTTCTGACCTCACCAGATGATTTAGTGATTTAGGAAGAAGAATATCATATCAATGCGTAGGAGTAGCAGGAACACCCCAGGTGTTGCAATCTGCTTGTAAACTCTTTATCTCCTGTCCCACCCCACCCCACACGCTGTCATGAAAGCAGAAATATGAGAGATCTAATGTACATACCCTGTTTCCCTGAAAGTAAGACATCCTCCGAAAATAAGATCTACTTACAGTTTTGCCTCTCACTGAAATATAAGGCATCCCCCGAAAATAAGACCTCTCCGATAATAAAGGCCTCAGACTTTGGGTTCTGGATGGCCTCGATGGAAAAATAAGACATTCCCTGAAAATAAGATCTAGCGCAACTTTGGGTGCAAAAATTAATATAAGACAGTGTCTTATTTTCAGGGAAACACGTTAGTTTGTAAATGAGAGGTTAGTAACAATATGCCAAAAGATGCTAAGTCCTTTGTTGTCATCTGTAGTATTTCTGCCAGAAAGCCATTGGTGTATCTTTCTATGCGTCAGACAACATTTACAAGGCCCATTCATTTTCAGAAGTTCATGTAGAAGCTGACAATGAACTGACCTTGAAGCATTTTAGATAGTAATGAATGGTGTGTGTGTGGTTTGTCTGTTTTTAAAACTATCATTCCACTCTTGATTGAATTAGCTATTAGATTTCAATCCATACCAGTATACCTATGTGTGGGTTTTGTTATTATTAATTAGGTGATCCAGTATCATATGGATCATTCTACTCAAGAACTGAGTTCTATATAGTGAAATAGTTCTTAACGTGACCAAAAACATCGTATCTCCAGACTCAAACTCAAAATAGACTGGAACAAGTCTCACGAGGTTGGACTACAACAGAAGCTAAGCGTTAGAGCCCAGGAAAGGCAATTACTTTCCAGAAATATGCTTATCTCAAGATGGCCATCTGTTTTGTTAATTTAAGAGACACCACCGTGAGATTTTGGACCACTTATGAGCACAAATGTAATCTGTTTGCCATTAATACAAAATAACTCAGGCTGTCTATCATGTCTCAGAAGTCCTGTACACATAAATAAGCCTTACCTTCAGGAGCTGGAGGAAAAGCTATGAAATTAGAGTCTCGTCATTAGGTCCCATTCCAGCATTCAATTTTTCTCTGATAATGGTATGTGCTGACCAGCTATCCCTTTTCAGTTGCACACATCCCGCTTCTGATAAATTTATTGTAGTCATAAATCTTTCAGTACAGTAACACAAAGCAGGCTACAAACTTCATGCTTTCGGCATAGGAAACAGGCAAAAGAGCTTACTTTAGCAAAAGTATTGGGAGAATCTTATGCTCAGGAAGACCCAAGAACAGTCTGCTTCTAGTTCAATGTTCCATGCAATCCCATAAGATTGTAAACTTTTAACATTATTATGTGATTTTTAGCTATATTTATAGACATTAACTATATTATATATTTTATATCTGATCCAGGGCAATTTCTCTTCACTCAGTATAGCCCAAGCAAGCCAAAATGGTTGAACAACCATGTTTGAGATATTTTGAGGTTGGAATTATATAACAGTGTCCCCAACCTTTTGAACACCAGGGACCGGTTCCATGGAAAAAGGTTTTTCTGTGGACCGGAGGGCACATGGTTTTGTGTGCTCCCTGCATCTTGCGAATGGGACTTGGCTTGTTTGTGTGGCCCAGTTGCTGGCATTCCACAGCCCAGTGCCGGTCTACGGACTGGGGTTGGGGACCCCTGTTATATAAAAACTCTGGAATTAGCCCTAATGTAGGCACATTATGTTAAAAAACAAAAGTACCCAGAAAATTATGTTCAGTTACCCTGAATGTTTATATGTGCAGAAAAGTAGAGAACAAATTTAATTATAAAAGCCAACTAACATTCCTCAGCTGGCATGAACACTGGATTAGATTAGTAGTAACAATACATTGGAAGGACGCCAAATCAGAAAAGCTTGGTATAGTATAATCCCTTCAGTCATTCTGTAGTCATTATGATAGTGAGTAGTCATTCTTTTTTAAAAGAGATATTTAAGAAGTCTTAACCTATAGCAATTTATTTAAACTGCAGAAGAGTTGAAGTTATTGCTAATCTGTGAAGTAGTTTGCTTTTACACTTTTCAGAGAATACAAAAAGACTCAACCATTGCATTATAATCTATATGTTATAGAGGAATGTAGCTTAAATTCACTTCTGGTTCTGGTCTTCTTCGGAGAAGGATGAAACAGCTGAGGGTTCGGCTGTGAGTCCTTGTTTTCTCCTGATGTGGGGACCCTATGGGGTCCGAAGCTGCCCCGAAGAGGTAGCCAAAGAGGGAGGCAAAGACAGAGTGATGGGACCGATGGCAGTCAGCACGTTTTGAGCTGTCTTTTTTCCTATTCTCTACGTGGGAGAAAGGCACGCATGGTGGCCATTTAGGTGAAGACTGGAACAGATGGTAACAACAAGACAGAAGCAACAGGAGGAGCGCTAGTCAAGAGGAAACATTGTATTCATAAAGGTACTTTTCCACAAATTTGTTGTAAAGGGGGTGAGCTAAAATAAAGTTAAAATTTATCCCTGTAAAAACTTAAAAGCGGCGATTCGGCATTCTGGGGAGGAACATGGTACGGAAGAAAATGGCAGATTTCAAAAAAGGAGATTCCTTTGGAAATTCAGAGAGAAGCACTCTGTCAGAAATAACTGATGTGATTGGAGTATAACAACCCAGCATTTTGTTAAAAAAAAAAAAAGGATAAAAACGGGAAAAAGAAACGAACTTTAAATAAAAAAACACAGGAGACTTAAAAATTCACGATTGAAATTTGATGACTTGGACCAGGAAAGAGTAAACAGAAGCAGAATGGAGGAGAGAATAATAGACCCTGAACAACCTTTGTTGAATCCTTGTTACTCCTTTGAACAATTGATGAAGCAACGGGAAGATTAAATACGGGCATTGCTGGAAAGATTCTGCTGACTACTAGTCTCTCGGGAAACGGAAAAAGAAACTTTGAAAATAAAACTGACATTAAATATTAATAGAAGAAGGAAAAATTAAGGAGGAAGAAGAAGGGTCGAAGACTGGTAAAAAAAGGGAAAGATATATTAAGGTGCAAAAAAAGAGGGGAGTTGAAACGTTCTTCCAAAAAAAGTGAAAAGAAAATGGCTGATCGAAACACAAAATCCCAAAAAATACAAATACAGAGGGAGTGTGGTGGAGATTAAAGCGGGGAAAATCCATAAAGTGAAATACATGATTGAGAAGGGAAATGGGGGGAAAGAAATGGAAAAGAATAAGTGCAATGGGAATGTTAAGAGAAAAATAAGGAAAGAGAATCTGCAAAGGAGAGAAGCATATGTGAAGGGCTTGTTTACCCAGATGGGAATAGGTTAAAGGCAAAGTAATGGTAAATAGAATCACGGGGAAGGATAAGGATAAAAGAAGATTTTTTGTAGCAAATTTAAAGGTCCAAAATTATGTTTCCCAATATTTTGTCCTTCATTAAAGCATTTGTGACATTTTTTTGTTTATTTCTCTCATTTACTTGTTTGCTTGCTTGCTTGCTTGCTTGCTTGCTTGCTTGCTTGCTTACTTACTTACTTACTTATTTACTTACTTACTTACTTATTTACTTATTTCCCTGTCTTATTTAACATTGTATAATTTTGGAGACATGCTATGATTTATACAGCATCTTTTTATCCCATTCTAAAAGGAAACCGATAGCCAGAGAGGGCACCCTTTCGTAGAACAAAATCTTTGGATACTACTCAAAATATTTAGCAGTTGCTTACATTATTATTTGTAACTAAGAACAAGCCTACTCTATAAATATTTAAGAGAAGGATACTTAGATGTGGGTGCAAGTGCATTAATTGCAGGTTAAGTGCTTGGAATCTCTCATTTCCGATCAAAATATTTTTATATTGACATCTTTTGTTTGCATAACTAAAAGTACATAAGAATAGAAATTGCCTTTTCAGAGCATGTATTTCTTGTGCAATATCATTAAGAGAGTGGAGAAGAAAGAAAAAACTCCTAAAGACAAAGTCTAGCAGACTATACAGTAAAGGTAAAAATAGTTTCATAGAATGAAGAATTTCCTTCTATGGCATTTTTGAAAAGTCAGACTCCCTCTCTAACTTTCTGACTTCTATTCAAAGGTTATGTTTCTACCTATTAATATTTATATTAATATTCAATAACATCGAGGGTACAATAGCTGAGAAGATTGTTTTGATGTGTGATTATCTGGTATTCTAATATGTACAATATTATAGATGCATTACTCTAGTTTCCAGGCATATGAATGTCATCTATTTCA
>JANHFO010002651.1:30464-46017 GCA_032468095.1 Pareas carinatus
GCGCCCGGGGGTGCGGGGAAGCCTCCACTTCGGCCTGTAGGCCGATCTCTGGACTTTGGAGTGCCCCGCGCAGCGATCTCACATGCTTTTTGGGAGTATTTGCTTCATAAGACGCATACACTCCCCCCCATTTTTTTGGGGGGGGGTGCGTCTTATGGTGCGAAAAATACGATAATTATTTGCAAGAGTTGCAGTATCATTAAGGGTGAAAACACATTCATGCACTTTAAACAGAACTCGGTGGAGGGGAGTGAGTGGGGAGTGAAAAAAAGTTTGAATATCTTTTATGTTTTTGTTTCTATCTGCCAAATTTTCAATTCTTCCACCAGTTTTGCAGTGTTTCAGAATGATGCTATAACATACTTTGTTCTCAGATCTATTTCATAGTCCTTTTTGAGTTTACTTGAATGTCAGAAGTATGTGGTGCAAATTTATTTAGATGAAGACACTTAAGTAACACTTATTTCAATCCAGAGGAATTAAAAAGATTTAAATCCTTCTAAAGCCAAAATGAATTAAACTGAATTCTAGTTATTTAAACACACGAGATTTGTCTTTGATTATTATTTCAATGGGTTATACATGATTATTCATATTCAATGTCATGACTTTAGCCCCCCTGAAAGAATAATTGACACTGCATTAAAAAAACATATAGTCATTAATTATATGAACATATACCATGGAAACACGAAATCTCTTTACATATCAAACTCTTATTGCAAAATGTGTAGAATCAATAGTTAATTAGAAGAGAGGCTTAAAATGTAGTTGTATAATGTTCAAAAATATTTTTAATTTATAAATTGGAGCCATACACAGTATTCAATTTGACAGAGAAGAGTTTTTTAAAGAATTTTTTTTTACTAAACTCTGAAATAAAATTTTCCACATTTTTCTCTCCACATACTTACAAATTGATATGCTATCTGACTTGAATTATGAAAGTGATTTATTTTTCCTTTTCCTTTTCCTATCAAGGCAAACCATATTGTGAACTTGCACGACCAGCTGAATCTCTCTTGCAACATCCTGAAATTATGTTCCCTTTTAAGAAAAGCTGAAAAAAAGAGTAAAGATTTTTCTCAGGACTATTCATCTTAATCTATTAAATACATTTGAACAATGTACATATATTAAAGCTTGTGTCAGTTCTGCTATGTGTGCACTTTTCTAAAAACACCCAGTTGTCATTCCTTTACATAACGACGTACGCCGGAAGATTTTCTTAATTTAAACCCTGCTTTTAAAAAAAGTTGTATTAGTGCAGAAAAAGTCATGGTCAGATGTAGATTTGTTAATTCAGAGCTATTAGTTCATGTTACCTAACTTTATGGCACACTAGATTTATTTCATGTCTAAAAGACAACCTAGTTTCTTACCCAGCTTAGCGAATTACCAACCAGGAACATTATTTTGTCTTCCCAAGGAATGCATTTCTTGAATACCTTAAACCCATGACAAAAATTCCCAGGGTGGAAGGAGTGTGGGTGGGAACACACCACAGGCCTTACTCTTCACTCATACCCATAATCTGACTTCTGAGTTACATATACATTATACACAGAGAATTTTGACTTCCTTTATGCATAGGCATGTCTTATAATACTAGGTTCATTCTGTGTACGTTAGATGGTAGTTCAGACAGCATGATCTGGTGGTCCTTACAACTATGGACCTTCTTCATGTAAATCATGCATGCAAGGGAAATAGCCGCAAGATGAGATAGCACCTCAGGTATTCAAAGAAACTCCAGAAGCAGTTCATCATCAAAACTTTATTGATTTATTCGGGAGGTAGCAAGAACAAGAGAGGTGAAGCTGGTTCTGATACCTTCCCACCCACCTTCAGCATTTTAAGCACTCCCCCTCCTTTTAGTATACTAACATCATGTGGTATAGATAATAGGCAGAGAGAAACGAAACTAGTACAGACCATCCACCGAAGTGTCCTTGGACTAACCATACTACCTGTAAGGAAGTATATAAACAATTTCAAACTGTTACATTAGCACAGCTAATACCTCCCACCAACCAGTTCGCTCTCACAGAGAGGGCCTCCTCAGGATGCTGTCGGACAGACAATGCCGGCTGGTGACCCCCAGGGGGAGAGCCTTCTCTGTGGCGGCTCCCACCCTCTGGAATGACCTTCCCCCTGAGATCCGAACTATCCCCGACCTCCGCACTTTCTGCTGTGCAATAAAAACACACCTTTTTAGTCAGGCCAGTTTGGCCTAGTCACAACTCCCCTCTGTGAAACTTAATATCTCGAATTTTAAATGTTAAATTGGTTTTAATATTGTTTTTTTCTAAACTTTCAGCCATCTTAAATATTTTGTTTTAATTGCTTTTTAAATTTTGTATATTTATTTGTTTTACCGGCTGTACACCACCCTGAGTCCCTTTGGGGAGAAGGGCGGTATAGAAATTTAATAAATACTAATACAACAGTACTTCTAAGACATTTCTACTCCCCTCCCATCTCCCCTTCAGCTAGCACTGACAAATTCGAAGCACAGTCTTCAGACTGACTGAATCAGCGTGGAATTTGACAATTGTATTGACATCAAGAACAACTTCAGATAAAATGTTTAGAACTCTGGGGATTCATGTATTTCTGGAAATTAAAACTTTGAAAGGTATAAAGAAAAATAACCTTACTGTTAAGGTTGACTCAGCGCACCCTCCTGAGGTCAGTACAATGAGGAGCCAGTTTGTTGACAGTATGCTGACACTAAACCACTTAAGAGTGGGCTGCAAAGCACTGTGAAGCACTATATAAGTCTAAGTGCTGTTGCTAAGTACTATTTCAACTGTAAAGAAATTGGAATATGTTTTCTATAGACTGGAATAATCAGGGATTTCATCTGTTTGGCTATGTATCATGTCAGTTGGCCATCTCTTCCATTATAAGTTTTGCTTTTAGCAGTGGACCAATAAAATGTTCATACCCAGAGATGTTTGGAACAGCTTTTTCTTTAAGCTATGGAAAAATTCTTAACGGTAAATGACAGGCTAGGTATTTACCTTACCTTATAGCAAAATGAAAAAGATTGGTTATAATAGTTAACCCAATTGCTACTTTGCTTACTACAATTCACTACTAATTGATTGCATTAATCCAAAGCAGTCTGGATGACAAATATTGACACCATGAGCACATTTGAATTTCAATATAAATTTAGTGTACAAAAAGCAGTTTTCTAACACTATATTATCTATTCTTGAAATTTATGATATCTTCTTGGACCTGAAGCTGTGAAAACCTAAAAGGACAATGTTGACCTGAAAATAAGCCTCACTAGTGTGTTTCATTTTCAGGTAAGTGCAGCTCGGTGGATAGTAAACAGTTCTGAATTCTTTAACGATCAATCAGAGTTGCATTGCTTACACCTCTGGATTTAGGTTTAATGCAAATATGTTTATTGAGAAAATTCAGTTTTCATTTTTTCTAAGGATTTTTTATTTTTTCAACAACAAACAACACAAAAAACCCCAAACCAAAATAAAACACAACATGCTTTAATAAATCGGTTAAAAATAGTCTCCTAGAATTACATTTTAAACTATATCATCAATATCTATCACATTTTCTAATACAATTACACACCTACTCCTTCCATCTCTTGTCTAACCATTTATAAAAACAATTCCATGTCTTTATCTTTCAACAATAATGCTAACCTATCCATTTCTGCACATTCTAAAAATTTTCTAATTGTTTCTTCATCTTGTATCAGTTCTTCATTCTTCCAGTTTTGTGCAAAAACAAACCTAGCTGCTGTGAGTACATGTACAATCAAATATAGATGTTGCTTATTAACATTTTCTGGTACAATACCTAACATGAAACATTTCCGGTTTAAAATTTATTTGTATTTTGTCATTTTCTGCAACCATTTCTGTATTATTTTCCAATATTTTTCAGCATATGTACACATCCACCACATATGATAATAAGTATCTTGTCTGTTCTTGCACTTCCAACATCTCTTTGCATATTTTAGACAATTTAAATGGTGTCACATGCCATCTATAAAACATCTTATAAAATTTTTTCTTTATATGAAACTGCTTTTGTCATCCTTAAATTCTTTCCCCATAAGCTATACCATCTATCTATCAATCAGATATCAAAAGTTTTTCGCCCATGTTATCATAATCTCTTTTACATGTTCATCTTCCATCCTTCTACTTAACAAAAACATTATATATTTTATTAACTTTTCATCACTGGACAATAACAACTCATCAAATTCTGTCATACCAATTTCAAATTATTCTATTTTCGCATCTATATCCTATCTATTTTTTAATTGCATATATGACCACCATGTAAAATTCATACCCAGGTTTTTCAATGATAGTCTAGATTTCAGTTTTCCTTCCGAATCTAGAATATACTTATTTGTCCAGATTTTTTCAATATTGACCAAAGTTGGTTGCACAAAGGTTTCCGTTGTAGAGATCCATTCTGGAATTTTCATATAAATTTTCTTTTTTACTTTCTCCCATACAGACTTTCTCTACATTTCTTACATAATGGTTCTGAAAATATTTATGGCCCTTATTTTTACCACACCACAAAAATGCATGCCACCTTAGTTGTAAATCAAAACCTAACCATTCCTTACCCCATGTTAATGCAGATACTTGGTAATACAAATTTCAATCCAGTAGTCCTAAACCACCTCTATTTTTGTTGTCTTGCAGTAACTTCATTTTTATTCTTGCTTTTTTCCACTTGCCATATATATTTAGTAATTTATCATCTTTAATTCTTCAAAAAAGATTTCTCCAAGAATAAACTTGGTATTGTTTGAAATAAGAATCGTATTTCCAGTAGAATGTTCATTTAAAATGTTGCTATTCTTCCTAACAATGATAGCTGTAAATTTTCCCATTCTTCCAAATCACTCTTAATCTGATTCAAAAATCTATCATAGTTATCTTCTTTTAGAGTAGAACATCTAACTATTATATGTATTCCTAAGTATTTTACTTTACCAGTCGCAGGTCCATACTAATGTTTTCTTTTCTTTTTTTGTATTATTCTTAACTATAACTTTCATTTTCTCTTTATTTATTTTAAGTCCTGCCAACTCCCCATATTCTTCTATTCCTCATATCAATATAGGTATCATAGTTATTGTTTCTTCCAAAATAAATACCAAGACATCTGCAAATGCTTGTAACATAGCTTGGATCTCTCACTTTCAATCCTCTAATGTCCATATCATTTCTGACATGTCTGTTCAAAATTTCTAATGTCAAGATGAACCAAAAAGGAAAGATTTCATTTTTAATAGTTTGGAAATGAGGAAATCTTTGCTCCTATTAACATATCAAAATCAGATGAGCGGAGGCAAAATTTCCAAATTTCTCTCAATACCTCATCGTCTGCTTCTAGTCTTTGTTCTTCCCATTTTGTCATTGAAATATAAAGAATCCAAGAACTACTGTTGTCAGGAAACACTTAACAGAATGAAATGTAATCATGTATAATATTTACATTTTAAATCATTTCAGCTTACACTAAATCACTATTGGCTCTTTTAATATACTGTTGTTTTAGAACAGTACCTTTTTTGTTTGATATACGTTTCTATATCCTCCTAGACTTGAAAATCTTTCACTTTAGCTGGTAATCGGCCTCTTCATACATGTGTCCATATTCTCGTCTACCAAGTTTACACCCATGGTCAAAGAAACACATAAAGGCAAAGTTTTCAGAAGGCAACAATACTTTAAAATGTATCTCAAATGATTTTATTAAAACATTCCAGGTTAAAACATTTTTTTGTTCCTCCTTTTAATTTTTACTTAAACTTGGAAATTAAAGGCAGGGTGCTGAAGTGAGTTATATGTATTTTTAAATATATATATTTGTAGTTATTTAAGCAGATTTGTCAAACAGTCACATTTGATATAAAAATCTGGAGTTTCATGAAAGATGTTTTATACTCTTTGAAGGAATGTTTTATGGAAATATTTATGTTTGTATACTGAATAACAGAGTAGTTTTCTCCTCTCCCTTTTCTTCGCTTTAGTGTGGTATTTTTATAAGATTGTTTTGAATGAGCTTTATATAAGTTGCTGTCAGTTTAGTTCTCTTTCTCTCATGCCATTATGCACCATTATCCTTTTAAACAAATGTATTCATTTTTGCCATATAAAAACAAAGCACCACAATGTACCGTGGTTGCAAAAGAAAAATCAATGAATTCCTTAACTCTTTCTTTCTAGAGTTATTATTAGCCATTGATGAAATGTTTCTTTTCTTCAAAACAGACCTCAGTTTTTAAATTTTAAAGTTAAACTTGACCTGTATGTGATGTATATATTTCCATGGGAACAATTACAGTAAACAATTATTAAGACAAATTGTTTTTCTGTAGCAGTTTATAGAGAAATGGCTATTATTAACTAGCTGGACTTATTCTTGGAACTTTCAATTAAAAATATACTAAAATTTTGTAGATCTTCAAAAATAACAATTAAAAGCTTCAGATAAGAACATGGTATGTCAAGTGGATGGAAGAAATGATAGAGAATGTGAGCACATATAGAATTTCTGATAAAGGCAGCAAGATATTTAAAAGAACAATGACTCATTCCAGTTTTCATTTCTAATGTGAATTATTGTGCAAATAATTATGAAATGTCTTCTTTACACTAGACTGACAATGTGGAATTGTCCAGGTTGTTCAGTTGGGCACTTTGTCTAAAAGAGGGGTCATCAACTTTTTCTTGATTGAGGGCCTGTGTGGTTTGAGTGTTGTGGTATTCAAACAGAGGCTGCATTCCAAGAAGCAGTGGGAGAGGCCACAACAAAAATCAAATTTGTCATCATTTGCATTTAAGTTTAATTAAAATGAATTATAGTTAATCTTATTGTTCTTCTGTCCTTATTCAATCATTTTCACCTCTCATTAAAATTACAGATTGGTAATTATTGGTAATATCCAAAGATCTTGGGTTAATTTCATATCCTTTATACCAATATGGACATTCAAAATTGCTTTATATTTACAAGTTGGAAAAAGGTTGAACTGCTACTCTATGAATCCATAAAATTCAATTCATCTGCAGAAGCTCAAAAAACTTCAAAGTTTTAATATTGTAATGTAGTAAAAAAAACAGCACTCTAATAATAACAGTAGCAGAGAGAGAGAGAGAGAGAGAGATTCAGGACTACTCAATTTCGCATCTAAAAGATCAATTCCATTGTCTTCTTCCTTAACTGTTTCTGCTATGATTGGTCATTTTAAAAAGTTCTTCCTTAAGCTGAGAAAATACTCAACTTATTTTCTGTTCCTTACTAATTCTTTCTTTTGTGTGATATATTTATAAACCTATGGACAAGGGCTATTTTGACTGATCTTACGGGATTCTTCGTTAAACTCAGAAGATGTGCTTTGAATGTATAATTACCTGGTACCACTACTATGTGATGATTAAACCACACTGCTGTCTCCCACCAAACTTATTTCTATAATCAAGGCACCATTTCCCACCTTCTAACCACAAATATGTATCCTGCTTTCACAAACAAGTTTCTATTAAGTTTTAGTTTCATGCCAAGTGAGAAGGAGAATTGGGTGAGAATAGTTTTTAATGAAAGCCTTATTAAAGAAATGATTTCAAAAAATTGTTATTTATTTCTATCTTGCCTTTATTATTTTTACAAATAACAGGCAGTAAACATGTTTACTTTCTTCCTCCTATTTTGCCCACAACAACAATTCTGTTAGAGACAGTGATTGCCCCAAAGTCATCCAGCTGGCTTTCATGTCTAAGGTGGGACTTGAACTCTTTAGCCACTAGACCAAACTGGTTCTCTGATTTTATCAATCAGTATTTGTTGAAAGTGAGATCTATGCCTGCCAGTTTTTAAGAAGGTGATAATTTATCCTGTACAAAAGTGGTCATGTAGAATTTCATACATGTGACACTCATTCAGCAAAATCACACTGCCTGAATACAATTGATATGGAATCCAGTAAATCTTTTTATTGTAAGTAGGTAGAATATGCCCTCACTTTCTCATAAGGCTGGATGAGTCCCCTTATGGTTTTGAGAGATGTCTATTCTTCAAACTAGGGCAGTGGTTCTCAACCTGTGATATTGTTACAGGAGGTCCGCAAAGGCTTGAAGATATGGTCCATGGCCACAAAAGGTATTTAAAGGGAGTCCATGATGAAGAAAAAGTTGAGAATCACTGAACTAGGGTTTTCCAGATAATGCTGAATTGCAAGTCCGCCATGCTTCTTAATACACTAGCAGAGTGTGACTCAAGGGAGTTCATCAACATCCAGGGCATCACACACAGTTATTTCTAAGCCCCTTTTAAACTTATCTTTTTAACTTACATGAATAATTTCATATTTCCTTCATATGAATCGGGAATACCACATCATGCATGGAAAGCATTATAATAAACGTATTGGGAAAGAGGGTCTTATTGGTGTTGCTCCTAGAAGGTTGATTCTACACTGATTCTAATAAGCATTCTCAGAGGAATTCATTATTTTGATACCCATTCCTAACGTGAGATGTTTTGTGCATTTGAAGTTCATGCTAATTTCCACAAAGGCTTCCATTGCTAAGCAACAGATTCTGCTATCTCAGGAGGGCAAAGGCTATACTACCTATATCTTAATTAAAGCTAAAGGAAATATACGATCCCTTTCCAAAGGAGTTAAAGTATTATAGAATGTTCTCTGTTTTAAATTTAACAGTTACCAATTTTGTAACATTTTTGTATGACAAGCAGAATCGCAAAGAGCTGCAATGAGACAATTTAAAAAACATGACTTTTTTTAAAAAAAATCTACCATTGGACAATCCCTGTAAAGTTCTGTAACAGGCAGAATTTTGTTTAGAAATTTTCTTCAGTTGGAAAGGCCAGCAGCAAATCATGAGAAATAATGTGCACATATTATTTGAACAAAGTGGAAACAGATTTAACAGCACAATGAAATGTAAGTCTGTGTGATGTTACAAGAAAGGCGGTGAGGCAAAGTGAAAGAACGTGGCAGAAAACTCAAAATCACCAACAACTGGAGATTCCTCCATTTTTCTTCTTCTTCTAACTGAAGCTAACAAATTACAGTGAGTCACTGGTCTCTTGCAGTCACAAGCCAAGATCTAGAGTCTCAGAATTACATAGATCTTATAAAACATTGATCAAAGACAGTTAAAGGAAGCACACATTCTATAGAGATCTCAAATACATAGGATACAGGAAGTAACTGCTTTAAAGGGGATAAAGATGCATGATAACGATAATGATAACGAACAGGTATCACTCAAAGTGTGAAAACATGGTCTGCAGTAACATTATTTGAAACGCATCACCAGTATATCAAATGCTTTGATCTATGGGAAGTACAAAGACTCTAATTGTTACCTTTTCTGTACTGAGGAAAGAGTAGTAATAAGGAGGCAATCCATACATATCCTTGAATACATATGCAGATATTCTGTACGTATTTGGAGTTCTTGGCAGTACATTGACACAACTATATAAATAATGCTGCAATTAATAGAAAAATTAAAGAATGCTTAGTACTTTATAAAGTATATTATAAAGTTAAATGATAAAACAAATATAACTAATGTTATCCCTCCATATTTTGTCTATATTTGCTCCCTAAAACTCAAATTCATATGATGGAGGAGTTTGATAATGCCAGGAGAATCTTCTAGTTTATCTTGTACTACAAGTACAGACTAGCTATGAGGAGGAGAAAAGACTAACCTTGACATAGGATGAACAATAAGTAGAACACACAAAAGGATCAAAATTCTTAGTATAGGAACAAATATAATGAAAAGAACGTTTTTTTGCCTGTACCCAATTCAAAAAATCACCAATGTCTGCTTCTTTATGAATTGGATGCCAGAGGGTGAAAAATATCAGCATCAGCTTTCACCCTGTCATACCCACACTTGGAAGGTGGAATGTGCAAATTAACCAGTTTGCAAACACCTTTCTTGGAAGCAAAGAGGTAAACTGAGGCCAAGTCATTACTTAGGCTAGTGGCCTTCAGCATCATGTGTAGGGTATGTATAGCATTAGCAGATGCAGAAAGCCTCCAATTCTGCTGATAGATTTGCAATAGTCGTTTCAAAAGAAATAATCCTTATAAAAGAATTGTATTCCACTAAGGGTTTGCTCTATGTGTAAAGTAGTGTTTATAAGAGGTACATATAGAAATATCAGCAAAGTACTATTATATACAAGGGAACAACTGTCCACACATTTTCCAGGCAGTATTTTAGAGTCCCTCTAACCATACATCCAATAATGCATTGCTGTGGTCAGCTAAGCATTACACAATTGGATGTGGACACTCTTTATTATCGGAATGTGTAATTTCAGCAGTGCAATTTGATTTTGACCACGATTCTCAGACCAAAATATTTATTTATTTATTTTATTTAGTCAAGCATATATGTGAAAAAGTATAATAAGTAGGAACATACTATATAAATGTGTAGGTATAGAAGGTATAAGCATATGCATAATAATAAATGAGTATGAATAAATGGGGACAGTAGGACAGGGACGATAGGCACACTAGTGCGCTTATGCACACCCCCTTATAGACCTCTTAGGTATAGAATGAGGTCCATGGTAGCTAGTTTAAGGTTAAAGATTTGGGGATTTGGGGATGTACCAACAGTGTCAGATAATGAGTTCCAGGCATTGACCACTCTTTTACTAAAGTCATATTTTCTGCAATCAAGCCTGGAGCATTTCACTTTGAGTTTGTATCTGTTGTTAGCCCGTGTATTATTGTGGTTGAAACTGAAGTATTCATTCATAGGTAGAACATGATAACAGACAATTTTGTGTATTAAGCTTAGGTCGGACCCTAGGTGGCGTAGCTCTAAGTTTTCTAGGTCCAGAATCTCAAGGCTGGTGGCAAAAGGTATTCTATTGTGGGTTGAGGAATGGAGTACTCTTCTGATAAAATACCCCTGAACTTGTTCAATTGTATTAATGTCTGTTAAACAATATGGATTCAAGGCAAATGGGCAATTCGTGAATTGGTCTGGCGAAAATTTTATGCACCCTGGTTTGCAGTTCAATATTACCAGAAAAGAAGCTTCACAAAACTAGGTTGACAGCTCTTAATGCCTTTTTTGCAATGCTGTTACAATGAGCTCTGGGACTTAGATCTTTTGAGATGAGTACTCCTAGGTCCTTGACAGAGAGAGGGTTGTCTTCAAGGTCATATTCACCCAGTTTGTATTTAGCCCTATAAAATCCTATAGTTAAACTCCAAGCTACAAATATTCTCTTTTATTGAAAACAAAAGTTGGTTTAAGTTCAAAGAACAATTTACACTGAATTAAACTGATTCTCTACCACTTTTATGTATTTAACAATTTTCCTGTTCTGGGACATTGAACATATACAGTTCATGGATTCCAGAAGTTCATCTAAAGGTTGCAGGCACATGAAGTCTTCTCACTGTCTTTTTTGCAACTCTCTTAACATCAGGTGGAAATATTGAGACAAATAGTGGTAGGATTAGGGTTAGCATTAATAAAAGGATTGTAGGAAGCCTCCTGCAATCCAATTCTATCACTCCTCTATCCAGTACTATCTAATCTAACTGATAAGGGCTTCTACCAGTCTTTTGCTGGAGCTTCTGCTTCTTTGAACTGAAGATCCTGATGATTTAATGTGGGTCTTAGGATCTTCTCTGTGTTTGTGCATACATGTGGGGTATCTTTCTAAAAATAAAATAGTGGACAGATTGATATCACCTACCACAAATGTAGTTTGTGGCTTCATTGTATCCACATGGAAGGAATCCTTAAGCTGAGTTTGTGTGTTTGCCTTCCACTCTTCATTAGTCTTTGTGACAGAGGAGATTGACTAAGAGAAGTCATGTTTGTGGTTCCTGAGATAAGGAGAAAGAAATGAGAGATACAAACTGTAGAGGCAACATTAGACTTTAGGCCAGGATAAGATTCAGGAAGGAAGGGGAGGTGGAGAGGAAGGATTTAACTTAATCATGTTTACTTACGGTAAATACATTTTGAAAATTAACTAGAAAACAATGATTACCATTTGATGGGTTGCTTATTTATGAACTCTATATGCTGTCTAATATTTCCACAACATAAATGAGATTCAGAATAATTCTATAGACATGAAATTTAAATTACAAAATGCCTACAACACAATAGTAAATAGAGATGATTGACATCCATGTTAGGAATTATTAAGCCAGAAATAATAGACCTTTCTTCTGTTGACAGGCCACATTCTCTTAGAAAGAGCTCTAAGTGTGACAGGTAAGCTGAAAATAGTATACACCAGTGATGGTGAACCTATGGCACACATGCGAGCACACAGTGTCCTCTCTTTAGGCACACGAGCCATGTTGTCCCAGCATCACCTCAGAGCTGAGCATACTCAGAAAGTGAGTAGCAGCACCAGCCGATAGCATCACAGGGTCATGCGCATGCACAGAAAGAAAGTAGTGACACTGGATGATGACATCACAGGGTCATGCGCATGCTCAGAAAGAGAGTAGAGGCGCCAGGTGATGATGTCATGAGCCATGATTCATTAGCTGCGACTTGTCCGGGCACTCGGTGCCTAAAAGGTTAGCCATCACTGGTATACACCCTACTTCATCCATTCTGTTTTGATTTACTTATTCATCTCATCCTACTCCTGACTGCCTGGCACTCATTTCCTGCTTGTTCAGTCAAATGTTGCAATGCAGACAATTTCCCAGGAGCAGGGACTAGGTGGAACAAGCACCCTATCTAAGTCAGCAAGAAACAGCCATAGAGTTAGGGAATATCAAGTCTGTCTTGGATCAACCAAGGATTACCACTGCTGAGGCAATGGTAGTCTCTGCTCTTTCACTTCCCCAACAGTTGCTGATAAATGGGACTCTTCTCATGGTATAAAGGATCAGACCTGCTGTGTTGACAGCTTCCCATCTTGAATAGAAGAATCATCTAGAACGATGGCAGGGGTACAAATCTGTTGCTGAACTACAACTCTCCACATAAAGGAGGGTTGAAATGAGGGACTTGGTGCTTTCTTGAGTTTGGTTGTTCTGTTACAGACATTTCATTACTGTGTGTGTGTGTGTGTGTGTGTGTTTATTTATTCATTTATTCAAACATGTATGAGAAAACATATATAAGTGAAAACATACCATATAAACGTATAGGTATAAACAGGTATAAGCATATGCATAACAAATGAGTACGAATAAATGGGAACAGTAGGACAGGGACAGTAGGCACGCTGGTGTGCTTATGTATGCCCCCTTTCAGATGTCCTAGAAATGGAGTGAGGTCCACGGTAAACAGTTTAAGGTTAAAACTTTGGGGGTTTGAGGATGTTACAACAGCGTCAGGTAGTGAGTTCCAGCATTGACCACTCTGTTGCTAAAGTCGTATTTTCTGGAATTGAGTTTGGAGAGGTTTACTTTGAGTTTGTATTTATTGTTAGCCCGTGTATTATTGTGGTTGAAACTGAAGTAATCATTGACAGGTAGAACATTGTAGCAGACAATTTTGTGCACTAAGCTTAGGTCAGACCGTAGATGCCGTAGCTCTAAGTTGTCTAGGTCCAGAATTTCAAGCCTGGTGGCATAAGGTATTCTAGTGCAGTCTGAGGAGTGGAGTGCTCTTCTTGTAAAATAGAAAGTAGGTAACATCATCGGTGCAAGTCCTCTCCACATAACACATAGTTGGGGTACCTGAGTTCTGTAGCTCAGCATTAACACCCTGGATAAGTAATGTAAAATATTTGGGCTCTATTTAAGTCAGATTTCAAGAATGAGTCCCATCTACATTAAATCCACAGGATGTAATTTGGAACTGTAATAGACAGCCCCAATCTGTGATTAAGGAATGTTTTTGGGATGTATTCTGGCTTTTCTCTCAAAGTGTGGATTGGTGATGCTTTTTGGCTCTTTGCTTAATGTTCTTTAAAACTGATAAATTGGACATGGTTGATGTGGGGAGGGTTTGTTTCTTCATTTAGAAGCAACCATTAGGAACAATCAAGAACCTCAGGAGGGATTGTAGGGTATTTAGAGATTTCTATTGTTAAATATATTCTTGCTTGAAGAAAAAAATCAACTTGCTGCTGTAAGATTTTTATGGCCTAATAGTAAAACAACCAAAGGACATCAGCAAAGATGATGAAAACTTAAACACAACCATCTACAGTGTTTAAATATTTCAGAATGGGAGCAATAAATAATGCATCTCGATGGGAATTATTTCAAAGCTAATGGGTTATGGAATTATTGAAAGGATGCACTGTTGCAGAAGCATTTCAGGGTCTTCAGTAGGCTGGAGAGAAAAAAAACCTAATAACTTTATTTCAACTTAGGTGTTTTCCAGAGGAAGGTTGATCCCGGGAAGATCAAAGGGGCTTATGAAGAGTGGAGGAGTACATAGAAGGAAATTGAAAAAATTCATAGGCGGCTGACCTTGTGAATGGCTTTTATTAGCTAGTCTTAAAAATAGCTCTTATGCTAGACTTAGAGAGATCACCTAAGATACTACACCTGAGCAAACATTGCTATTCCCCAAGTAAAGTCCGTACGAGGAGACACCCAGAACAAGGTTCACACAGTGCTCACACCTTGCTAAATCATAAGCACGCTGGGTGTGGTGAACAGGTGCATAAATCACCTATTAGCTTTCTCTGTCATAAAAGGTAACTTTGATGACTTTTATGGTACATTTATGCCTTTATTGTTGTCACGGGGAAAGGGGTGTACACAACAGGGTTGCTTGATCCTTCGTTTACTTTCTCATGGCTTGGTTGAACTGTAGAGCTCCAGCAGGCAATTTTTAATCCCAACGTTATTGGTGAAGGGCTGATACGGCAGGACCAGAGAGGGAGGGAACCATAAATGTTATCCTTAGGAGCTTCTTGAATCCTTGCCAAAGGCTGAATGAGGGAAGCGGGCTATAAAACACATCTGTTTGATTTGACTTTGGGAGGTGCAACTACTGAACTGCTACTGCTAAGACAGCAGAACTAGAAGGAGATCTCGACCAATTGTCCAATCTTTTTGCAATAGCAAAGACCTCAGGGAGGGACATTTTATAACTTTTTGTTTTTCAGGAGGGAAGAAATTCTATATTCATTCCTCACGGATGGAACCAACCATTTCAAACAGGCAGGGCATAGCTTCTTTCTTTTCTGCAAGAATTGACTTCTTTCTTTATTGTGGTAACCCAGTTATGACGTACATATTCCTAGTCACTTCTGTTTGATTAGAATCAATGTCCTTCAACCTTGGTGGCCCGGCCCGGTGCAATAGGGGGGGGATGTGATTGGCAGGCATGCTTGTGCTCACAAGTTCCATTCACACTAGCGGAGGTTGCTTGAGCAGAGGATGCTTGTGCTCACGCATGGAACTCCAGTCGTGTGAGTGGAGAGTGCTTCTGTGTGAAGCTTCATTGGCATTGTAGTGTGGGTGCTGCAAGGAACGAAGCGAGACACTAGCTGGATGCAAGTCTTTATTCAGGTATGGTTGCTCCAC
>JANHFO010002651.1:55862-67400 GCA_032468095.1 Pareas carinatus
CTTAAGACTTGACCTGTCATGCTAGACATGCGGTCTGTTATTTTGTTATTCTTTCTATGATCATGTGTATCCATCCCATCAAGAATGTTGGCAGGGGGTTGGACTAGAAGACCTCCAAAATACTTTCTAACCTCATTTTTCCATGTTCTATTTGGAAAAACAGATGCAGCAGATAGAATATATTCCACTTTCCCCAAAGGCTTTAAAAGTTTACAGCCTCACAACTCTGAGAGGAGATGGATTCATTTCTCCCCACCACCACCACATAGTTTGCCAGGAGTATTGTGTGCCATGCAGCCAGCGCGGGAAATCCGTGGACTGTGATTGGCTGAACTGCCAACCCAGCGTGCTCCAATGAGAAGTCAGCATGGAAGTGCTCTGCTGGACTATTGGTCGTCCGCGCTAGGGCAGGACAATTCAAACCCCATTATAAGTGGGACTCGGTCTTTAGTTACTCTTCTCGGTTACATACAATGGTTGAATAAAGAGTTATTGTTATGTGACTCTAGTCTCTGTTTGTCCTTCATCCTCCAAGTTCACAACAGTGGTGATGAGGATGGGATTCGGGATAAACGAACTGCAGGCACCTATCTGAATTGCTCACACCGATCAAACTGGCAACTCCCGAAGAGAACATGGTGTGAGTTGGCCGAATGGAGGAGTTTGATGTTGCCCAGCCCAAGTGCTGGCGATTGTATTGTGTCCATCTGGAAAGCTACATGCAGGTCAACCGCATCTGGATGAGGGCACGAAGGCAGCCATGCTACTGTGTGTGAGCGGGCTGGCCATCTTCGACATCATGGAGAACATGTTCACGCTGGCCAGTATCAATTCCATGACCTACTTCGACCTCAAACAATGGCTGGAAGAGCATTTCACGCTGATGCTGTCGCTCATCAAATGGAAGCATACATTTGGAAAGAAAGACCAGTTACCTGGGAAGTCTGTCATGGAGTTTGTCGCAGCCCTGCAGCACGCAGCAAGGCTGTGTGAATTCCAGAACTTAGAGGAGCAACTGAGGGATTGTCTAGACTGCGGCATCAGGGATCAAGGAATCAAGCAAAAATTATTCACCAAGGGCAACATTTCTTTTAAAGAGGCCCTGCGGCAGGTAATGGCCCATGAGGCAGCTAGAGGAGCCGTGAAGGTTATGTGACCGGTGTTCACCGAGTCCCAGGCAGTAATGGTCCACCATGCGACAGCAAACCCCAAAGCGGCAGATGAGGCCAACGAGGAAGACGACTGTGATGAGATTGATTGGCTGCATGGAAGTCGACCGAAGGCCAGACCACTGAATGGGAAAGTTCCCCTGTGCCTGGGGTGCAGAGGACTGCATGCCAGAGTGACATGCCATTTTTGCATGGCTGACTGTCCGGTCTGTAGAAAGCATGGCATATTGCAGCCATGTTCCAGGGATGGAAAGCAGCAGCTATCACATAGGCTGAGGTGAGCCTGTGAATGGGGCACCCACAGTCATGCGAGGTCAGCCAATGCTTCTACGCCCGCCCACTGAGTGGGGATGACACACCCAAGCCATTGAAGGGGAAGCTGTGACTGAGGGTCAGGTTGCAGGGCATCCCATGCCTAATGGAATTGGACACGGGGTCTGCATTATCCATAATCTCCACCCGCACATTTAAACATGTGTGCAAGGTCAGAAAGACATACCAGGGGTATGCACATACTTTGACGATGTGCTCATCGCAGGAAATGCAGAGGACGCCTTGGCGGAGTGACTCAGAGCCTTTCTCCAGCGATTCTGACAGGCAGGTCTTAAGCTGAAGAGGGATAAGTGTAAAATTGGTGTCGAATCAATGGAATTCTTAGGATTCCGCATCGACGCAGCCAGAAATACACCCTGCCGACACCAAACTAGAGGCGATCCAGCAAATCTCAGCCCCAAGGTCCAAGGAAGAACTACAGGCATTCATGCGCCTCCTAAATTTCTACCATGCCTTCTTGCCAAAGAAGGCAATGGTAATGGAACCCCTCCACAGGCAGCTAGATAAGACGGCCATGTTGCAGTGGACGAAAGACTACGAATGCAGTTTTGTGGCAGCCAAGGCTCTGTTGAGTTCGGACATGGTCCTTATTCACTTTGATCAGTCCAGACCCGTGTGCATAGCCTGTGATATATCCCCATACTGAGTCAGGGTTGTCCTTAGCCATGAAGATGTGGATGGGCAGCAAACGCTCATCGCCTACTACTCTCCGGGGCTATCCTCTATCACAAGGAACTATGCACAGATAGATAAGGAGGCATTAGCAATAGTCGCTGGAATACGCAGGTTCCACGACTAAGTATATGGGTGGCTGTTTGTGGTCTACATAGACCACAAGCTGCTACTAGTGTTATTCACAACCCAAATGCAAGCCCCCCAATTAATCTCCCCAAGAATGTTGAATTGATTGATATTCTTATCAGCCTACAACTTCACTCTTGTGCATCGACTGGGGAGGGAAATGGGACATGTGGACGACCTCAGCAGGCTACGGCTACCATGGATAGATGTGTGCCCTGGCACATAGGATCATGGCCATTTTGGACATATCCCAGAGACCCCTACACGACCAAAAAAATGGCCACAGACCTGACCCTCAGCCGCATCCTCGTGGGGGTACAAGCAGATCACACGGGCAGTAACTAGGACCTGGAGTTCCAGGGGTTCATCACAAGGAAAGATGAACTGTCACAAAGGCTGCCTCCTGTGGGGGAGCAGAGGAGTCATGCCTTTGACCGCAAGTGCTTAAAAGTTTGCATGAAGATCACCCGGGGATCGTCCGGTCAAAGGCCTTGGTGAGAAGCTATGTGTGGTGGCCAGGGCTCAACAAGGTCATCGAGGCCCAAGTCCAGCCATGTAGCCAGTACCAGCTACACTGACCTGATCCCCCCCTGGGCAGAACCACAGGCATGAGAGGCTGCGAAGGCCCCATGGTCCTGCATTCACGTGGACTACGTGAGCCCCTTTCATAGTCAGTTGTCTACTTTATTGTAGTTGACAGCTACTCCAGATGGCTGGATGTAGTAGATGTCTCCAAAATGATGGCGGTCAGGACGATCTGGGAACTTAGGACACTGTTCACCATCCACGGCCTGCCCGATGTGATCGTCTCCAACAACAGGCCACAGTTCATGGGGGATGAATTCAGAGACTTTACGGCAGAGCACCTCATCTGGCACTTCACATCCTCGCTGTTCCAATGGGCAAGCCAAAGTTATGGTGAGGACAATGGAAGATATTTTGAAAGAGGGGGATTGGCACCGGAAGGTAGCAGACTTCCTATTGAGACAATACATGACTTCATGTGCGGCCACAGGGCAGAGCCCTGCTGAACTAAGGTGGGGAAAGCGCCTAACCATGAAAATGGACAGGCTGCACCCTGACCGCGCTCCTGGAACTGAAAGGCAGTGATGAAGGGCCCTGCAAGCATTCCGGTACTGCGACTCCATTTGGGCCTGGAAATACAATGGGAGGGGGCACCTTGAGTACCAGCGACAGTGGTTCGGGTCCAGGATTTGGTCCTTTATCAAGTACAGCTGGAGGACGGATGACTGGTGCGATGCCACGTGGACCAGCATCACGTGGACCTGCTGGTGGGTGGGGTGCCAGACCACAAGGCGATGTGGCCGATGCACAACCAACCCCCCCCCCCTGGCAGCAGGTTTGCGGTCTTCCCAGAGCCTGGGTCTGACTCGGGAGACTCAGGCTCTGAGGTGAAATGGGAGGATGATTTTCCCAACAAGGGCCTGTGGAATGAGCAAGAGCTGTGGGCCGCAGCAGGGCGGGTACAACAGGAGGCCACCAGAGATCGACCAGAGCCAGTACAGCAACTTTCAGGGGATGATGGGGAGCAACCAGGCCCATCTGGGGAATCAGCAAGCCCTGGAGCCAATGCACCAGGTGACCGACCAGCCGGGAGTGGAAACTCTGTGAGGTAGCCACATACAGGGCCAAGGAGGTTGCAGTGAATCCGGACCAGACCCAAGCAGCAGGAGCAGGACTTCACGGGCCGGTAGGACCTCGGGCAAGAGCTGCTGTGTGTGTGTGGGGGAAGGGATGTTGTGTCCCAAACAGGTAGGGCGGAAAACCCACAGACTGTGATTGGCTGGACTGCTGACCCAGAGCGCTCCAATGAGAAATCAGCACGGAAGCTCTCTGCTGGACTATTAATTGTCCACACTAGGGCTGAACAATTCAAACCCTGTTATAAGTGGGAGCTGGTTGTTAGTTCCTTGTCTCGGTTACACACAATGGTTGAATAAAGAGTTGTTGTTACATGGCTCTGGTTTTTGTTTGTCCCTCACCCCCGAAGTACACAACAGGGAGAAATGACATAATCTCACTCAAAGACATCCATGCTGGCCTCCCACTTGTCTGGCTAATTGAGCTACACCCTTGCATTTTGAGGAATATGCTGATGTCCGCAGCCACTTCAACTCACTCATGCTTTTAGTCTACAAAAGGGAAACACAGAGCATGTGTGGCTACGTAGGAGATGAGGAGAAAAGAGGAAACAGACAAGGAAGCAATGTTTGGGCAATTACAGCCATTACAGGCAGCAAAAAGGCTGCCAGAACCACAAGATACAGACAGCAGCATATCTTGGTATGATTCCTGCCAGAAGCTCAGCTTGACAGTTCAGCTGGAGTTCTCAGAAGGAATACTGCTTAAGAGCAGAGCTTGTTAGCCCAGCAGCCATTGGAAAATGAGGAGTCATGCTGAGACATCTAATCCCAACAAATGTCAGAACTTTTGGAGCAAAGCAAAGGCCGTGTGCTACTTTACAAATTCTGAGACTTTTACTTACAGCAAGGACTGAACATCCAATAACAATTATTATTGTTATCAAATTTATTTGCCTGCTCATCTCACGATTCAAGGCAACTCTGAGTGGCTTATAGTAAGATATTCAAATATACAACAACAATACATATAAAAACAGATTAAAATTACAAAAATTAAGGGGAGAGGTGGGATTGCCTTCTCTGTTAGTGCACCAACCACCTTCATCCAACTTGTAAACCCTCATAACTCAAGCCAGCAGCCTATTATTGGGAATGTGTGTGTTACAATAAAGCATTGCATACAGTTATTTTCTCTGCTGTGGGATGCCCCATCCTTGGAAAATGTATAAGGCTTGAAAATATGGCTCCCTTGTTGCTATAGGAGATTAACAATAATAATTGTTGAGGCTTATGGTGAACTTTGAAGGTGTCTATCCATGACACCATGCAAGTACAAACTGGTGGATTGGATTTACTCCTATTTACCAATAATCTCCTTTTTCAGTTTGAAAGTTGCATGTTTAGCTTCAACTGTAATAGAAGATTAGTGTAGCTTGCCTCTGGCTACCAGAAAAAAATAGTTACTGACCATAGGAGAAATAAAATGCATTTTTAGTCATCTGAATTTTTATATAATTAACAACATAATCACTACAAAGTTAATGACATTTTAAAAGCTCATTCCAACACATTAAGGGTTGACTGTTGTCATGTCCAGCAACAAATGGAAAAGTAGGTTGCATATCCTATTGACGGATGCATTTATTTAAAAAAAACTCATTAAGTTGTGCTGGTGTGGAACAGTTGTACTATACTGATAAAACAATTGTACTGATGTAGTATAGGTTGAATGTATTCATTATACAGCTTGAACAGGGAGGAGGGTAAGCAACCAGCATCCATCCATGCAACTTAGTAGAAGCAATGTGGCATCCTGCCTGCCACAAAACATCTGAATAGCTTACTATCAACCACTCATCTCTGATTTTAGGAATGTAAAAGTATGCAAGATCTCTTTGAAACATGGAATAATACTTTATGCAGATTATGCTAAGAATTTGGAACTTTTTAAAGGAGTCAATTCTGCCAACAACCTGATACCAGATAGCCATTTTGATGCAAGGAACCTGCACTGGTTGCTTAGCAACACTGAGCCTACACTATATTAGAGAAGATAACCTGAGGTTTTTTCTTCCTGGTATTTCCCATCCTATTAAATCCCAAACTAGAAAAGTGAGATGGATAAAACACCATGCTAGAATGACATTAGTAGGGGCTTGAGTGTATTCAGAGTAACTGACTACTCACTTTAAAGCATCCGTTTGCAATTCAGCGTCTTTGTGTTGTTTATGTAATCAGCCAACCATAAAAACCCAAATTTTGCCAAGAGAAATTAAATCTATCAAGAAAGAGAGATTGGACAGAAAAATTTAAAGCAGATGGTAAATTTGAATATTGTAATTTCTGATTTCCTGTCCTATGCTAAGCATTTAAATTACAAAGCAAGATGTGTATGCATTTGCCTATGTGGCAAGCTCAGCAAACCAAATATAAATATGTGTACGAGTGTTTGTGTGAATCTTTGTCGAAATAACACAGCAAATTTTGTGATCCTACTATTTGTTAAGATCAGCAGCAATACTATGGTAGCACCAGTGAGGGAAGATGTTTGATATGTACATATATTTGCAATCTTTCATAATGAGAAAATCAAAGATCTCCCAAAAGAAAGGTTATATTCAGTAGAATAACTCTCTAAGTTTGATGCTGGGTTTTCTTTTTAAAATATATCCACCAAAGGTACCATTTTAAATTTTTTATTAATGTATCAGAATATAAAATATAAATAAAATGAAAATAATTGGAAACTAGGGGAGGGAAAAGGGAAAAGGAAAATGGAAAGTAGTAGAAGGGAGGAAATTTTAAAAAATGGCATTGTCTTTTATTCTTTTTAGTGTGGTAGAAGACAGTAACATTACAGCCTAAACTTATATTCTACACAATCATAAACACTAGCCATTTCTATAACAGCAAACCCATCTAATCAGCAAAATCAAAATGTCATTTTTTTTTCATCACAAGCACCAAAATCCAGAAGCGATTTGCAAATGGAAACAAGATGAGACATGCATATATCTGCCAAAGATCCAGGTTGCTATATGATCTAATTTTGCTTTAAGACAGATCATCAGAGTGTTCTTTTTTGGAAATGTGGCATCCGATACCCAGGAATTCTCCTATTCACTCAGCTCCAATTGTTCAAGTCCCTGATGATTCTTAAGTTATCTGTACTAACATTTTTAGGATCTCACTTCCAATGTAATTATTCAATTTCTTCCCCTGAAGATCTTGGAGCAGCGATGAACCACTGGATTTCATTACAGAAATATCCCTGCTGATCAGAAATGGTTAAAAATGAAGTCTGCTTAGCACAGGGACAGCACAGAAATGAAATGACAATTCAGGAACAAAATGAAAAGGTCAAGATATTCCGTAGAAAATCTTGTACACTTTATTGTTCATATGTTCAAGCTGGCAGAACTTATCCAGCAGACGGCCCCCAAAACCTAAATCTCAATTATTTGTGACTTCTTCAGCAGCCTACATAGAAAAATGAGGTATTAATGACTAGGAGCAATTTTTATTTCAGAACAAGTATAATAGCCTTAAATATATTTAATTCTGACAAGGAGCCTGCTTCTTGTGTTGTTGCTGATCATGTTTGGTTCTAAAATATTGCTTTTCTTCAAGTACTTATTGTGTTCTTTGTAGAATAGAATAGAATAGAATAGAATTTATTTATTGATCAAGTGTGTCTGGATACAGAGATTTTTTTCTCTCCAGTGTAAATGCTCAATACTTACATACAGGCTACAATTGACAAACTGTGGTTACAATCATAAGGCTATAATTGACAGACAATGCTTATAATCCTACAAGATACATTCATTATCATAAAGTACATTCATCATCTCGTGTGCATTTATAATCATAAAGAATATTCATTGTGTCATTATGTTATAAAGTACAAACATCATATCACAAAGCATTTCATCATGCCACATATCAAAACATTTGTGGCAAATCATGTCACAAAACACATTCATTGTGCCATACAATTTTTTATAGGTTTGGGACAGTCTATATTGAACAATCATAGAATACTAGTAATCACTCTACAAGTCAAACTAGAATACTAAAGGACACAACTATTATATATTTTAAGATGTAAGCAACACTTATTGTCATACAAATAAAAGAATAGGTAATAGGTAATAAGTAATAAGAAAGATGAGATAGGTAATAATGGTATATTTCTACTAGGTATTTTAACAGTATTGTGAAGTTAGTTGTTTAACAGGTTGATGGCTTGGGGAAAGTAACTGTCTTTGTGACTAGTTGTTTTGGTTTGCAATGCTCTTCCCAGAGGGAAGAAGTTGAAACAGATTATGACTAGGGTGTGAGGGTTCAATAATTATTTTTACAGCTCTCTTTTTGGCTCATGCAATTTAAAGGTCTTCACTGGTGGGAAGGTTTATAGCAATTAATTTTTCAGCATTTCTAATTATACTTTGAAGTCTGTATTTATCTCGTTTGGTTGCAGTGCCAACCCAGGCAATAATTGAAGTGCAAATAACAGACTAAATGATTCCTTTGTAGAATTGTGTCAGCAGTTCCTTGGGCAGTCTAAACTTCCTGAGTCATCTTAGAAAGAATATTCTTTGTTGTGCTTTTTTAATGACATTTTTGATGTTAGCTGACCATTTTAGATCCTGTGATATTATGGAAGCTAGAAATATGAATGACTGTATTATTGATACTGTATTGTTCAATATTGTGAGTGGTGATATGATAGAAGGGTTTCTCCTAAAATCGACAATCATTTCTACACTTTTGAGTGAGTTCAGTTCAAGATTGTTTTGACTGCACCACAAGGTTAGTTGTTCAATTTCTCATCTGTAGGCAGATTCATCGTTGTCTTGAATGAGGCCAATCACTGTTGTATCATCTACAAATTTTAGTACTTTGACAGAGGTGCAGTAATTGGTATATAGAAGAAGTGAAGTGGAGAGAGCACACAGCCCTGAGGTGCTCCTGTGCTGATTATACAGGTACCTGATGTTATTTTGCCTAACATCACCTGCAGCTTTTGGTCTGTTAGGAAGGTTATAATCCATTTGCAGGTTTGGTCAGGCACAGCTAGCTGAGTCAGTTTGGTTAGAAGAATATCTGGAATGATGGTATTGAATGCAGAACTGAAGTCCACAAAAAGGGCTCTTGCATATATGTCTTTGAAAAATCCAGATGCTGAACTATGTAGTTTAGAGCAGCAGCTCTAATGTGTTGTTTGTTTAATTGTTTCAATTGTTTTATATGGCTGTGCACCGCCCTGGGTCCCTTCGGGGACAAGGGTGGTACAACAATTTAAATAAATAAAATAAATAAATAAAATCTGTTTGCTTGGGATCTAGTAGTTGGTCTGTGATGGTTTTCAGGTGAACCATCACTAGTTTTTCAAAAGATTGCAGAATTACAGATGTCAGTGTGACTGGTCTGTAGTCATTTAGCTCCTTGATGGTGGATTTATTTGGAACTGTGATGATAGTAGATTGTTTGAAGCAAGAAGTAATATAACATATCTCTAGTGATTTATTAAAGATGTGGGTGAAGATTGGGGCTAGTTGATCAGCACAAGTTTTTATGAAGGAAAGGGTTATTTTGCCTGGTCCTGGTGCTTTTCCAGGTTTTTGTCTATGAAATATATCTCACACAGCTTTTCTGTGATTACCAGAGGAGGTTCGCTGAAAAGGATGGAGCTTGTAGTGGGAGACTTGGCTGTTGGTGCTTCTTGGGTGAAAGTGGTGATGATAGTTGACAGTTCTTTTCTTTTGAACCTACAGTAAAACATATTTAGATCATCTGCTAGTTGTTGGCTCCCTTCAGCATGTAATGGAGGTTTGCTGTTACCAATGATATTTTTAAGAGTTTTCCACATATTTGCTGGTTCATTCTTTGAGAGCTGATTGTTCAGAATAACTTCTTTTTGCTGTTCTGATTTCTCTTGTTAATATTTTTCTGGTTTGATTGTACAAGCCTTTTTTGTAGGCTTCTTCTTTGGTACAGTGTAATTGTTTAGTTTAGCTGTAAACCAGGGTTTATTGTTACTGTATATTTTCAGGTTTCTGGTTGGTACACATAGGTCTTCACAGAAACTAATATATGATGTAACAGCCTCTGTAAATTCATCCAAGTCTGCAGAGGTATCTTCAAAAATGGCTTTATAGTTTTAATCCTTTGTCTATAAACAGGTACAAGATGAATCATACTCTTAATAACATCAAGTAAGAAGTAAGTCTTAGTCAATTTACTGTACTTCAATCCTTCCATTTCATTTTACCAAAATGTTGAAGAGAATTTCACTGCTCAGTCCAAACTTTGCATTTCAGGCACCTTTCTGCATGCCCAAAACTTCTGGTGCAGCGGTGGACTGTGAAGGACCATGAAAACAGTGCCTTATCAATTCCTCCTTTCCATTTGTCAAGACTATTCAGAAAAGAGAGAGAAAAAAAAATCTGTGGGAGTTGCAGAAGGTATTAACCATCTCATATGTTCATTTTTACATCTTTTTACATCCTTCTTGCACAATGTTTTATTTTGTACTGTTTGGCCATGCTGAAAGAGTCACAGCTTTTAGGAGAATGATGGAGAATCCATTGCAAGAATCCACTGCAAGAAGGATGGTTGTCTACTGTTCGATATGACCTTCAGGATGAACTTTAATGAATCTAAGCTTTGGGGGGTATTTTGAAGCATTGCTTTACAGTGTGGACATCTAACATTCAATGCTTATTAGTGTTTTAGACTTTAAGAGAGTTTACTTCAACAAACTAAGAGAGAAAATAGAAAGTATTCCATAGATGAAAATCTTAAAGGGAAAAGCAGTACAGGAACATTGGAATACTCTGAAAAATGAGATAATAAAGGTCAAAAGAAAAACAATACCACAGAGAAAGAAAATTAAGTCTTCAAACTAGACCAACATGGTTGTACAAACAGCTCCCTGACAAACTGAGGGATAAAAAAGCATAAGTATAAAAAATGGAAAGACAGGCATATGAATACCAGCAAATAGCTCGAATCTGCAAAAATGGAGTCAGGAAGGCTAAGGCTCAGAATAAACTATTTTGGCATTTGCAACAAATGCCAAAAATAGCAAACCAGCATTCTTTCAATATGTAAGGAACAAAAAAAAATGGATTATTGGAATAAGATCCACAAACTAATACAGGAGATTCTGAAAGTCAACTCTGAGATGAAACCAGAGATATTTCTTTTGGGACTAATGGACAAAGATTTATTTGGGGGGGATGTGGAATTTTAATGCTATATATGATAAGATTACTTTATACACAAAAATGAAAAGTCACCATGATTCCTATAACGAAAGAATGGTTAGAAAAGCTGATGGACCTAGTAGAAATGACAAAATTGACTGTTTTGATTAAAGAGAATAATATAAAAACTTTTTTTTATTTAAAATTTTTATAAATACACACATGAAAAAAAAGAGAAAAAAATACAAACATTGAACAAATCCTACAGCTTAGCAGCCACACCTTGGAGTGCTAAAATTATATCATCTCTTATCTGGTCATGCTTCTTATCCATAGCTTTTTTTTTTTTTATAGAAAAAGTTTTTATTAGACAACAATAAACAAAATTATAGCTTACATTATGTGGAGTTTTCAGTT
>JANHFO010002651.1:71741-90183 GCA_032468095.1 Pareas carinatus
CCTGGATTTGGGGAGAGATTCCATCTCCGCCCCAGGCACTTCAAAAAGCCACAAACTGAGCCACGGCAACGCGTGGCTGGGTCAGCTAGTTACAAATAAAGGTGATAACTACTGATCAATCTATCAGTACCATGGATGGAAACCCATCAAGGAGAAAAGCAACTTAGAACTAAGAAGAAATTTCCTGACAGTGAGAACAATTAACCAGTGGAACAACTTGCTTCCACAGGTTGTGGGTGCTCAGCAATGGAGGCTTTTAAGAGGAGACTAGACAACCATTTGTCTGAAAGGGGGTTGGACTAGAAGACCTCCAATGTCCCTTCTAACTCTGTTATTCTGATACACAAACCATTCCTTGGAGGGAGGAAGAGACAGACAGACAGACAGACAGACAGACAGAGACATATTCAGTCATACAGATTCCAAGCAGAAGTCCAGCAATCCCTCAGAATTTTTCCCTCCCCCCTCCCTTTCATTATTGTTGTGTGCAGATGTGCGAAAAGAAGGCAAAACACCACAGGCTTATTCCTGCTTATAGCACTTTGGCACCGCAATGAAACATTATGTAGGAGTGAATTACACTTTTGGAAGGAGTCTGTGACAGTGAAATAAAGTGTATTTGACATGCCTTTTATTTCTTTGGCAAAACTGTTACCTGCCATGAAATCCTCCCAACGCGGCTGCAGAATGTGGGATAATTAGCTGTTATGTACAGAACGTCATGGCTTGTAAATAATAGGAAGTTAAAATTAGGTTTCAAACTTATATATTTAGAAGTCTGCCTCTCTCTCAGTATTGATACTGAATGCAAAGTAGAACCAACTGGCCTATATAATTCTCCTTAATCTTTGTTTATTAATATAATTTTGTGCAAATGGCCACTAAAATCTACATTTACTATATAGACATAACTTCCTATTTGTTTTGGAAATCAATTGTTCCTCTTCTTTCAATATGGCAGATATCAGTAAGGTATACTTTGATAAATTGATGTATATTTACGATTTAGGATGCAAATTTCTCCATCTCTGTTATGGCTCATCCCATTCAACGCTCTGTTTCCATATGGATTTTTAAGACTAAAACTTGTTGTTTTAAGACTTTAAGACTAAAGTTGTTCAGATTTGTTAACTGAAGAATGAAGTAAATGCAGACACGTACAATGCACAATCACTATTATCAATATCTTGCTCTGCCAAAAATTTACCACAAATGTTTCTAAGAGGCGCTTCCATTTCTCCATGTAATATTTCCCTCCTATAAATTCTTGAGAGCTTCATTTGATCTTTTCTCAGTAGCATTTTTGAACTTTCTTTAATGTTGAAGTAGATGAAGCTAATGTTGCTTAGTTGTATATTTATTTCTTTACCCCCCCTTTGTTTATACTACCCATCAGCAAGACAAATTTGTGTATTTAGTACATTTTTAACCTGCCCATAAGACTAACCCTCCAGGTGGTACTCAGAAATATGGCAAAAACAGTGCATATGATAGAACACAATGGCAATCAAAAATACAATATTATATATCTAGGCAAGCCACATTAAAATGTAACATAGAATGAGCTGGCATAAATAAAGAGCCAGTGGCACTACATCAAACAATTAAACAACAACAGATATAATTGTTGTGGAACAAGCAAAATCAGCTGTCCTTAAGAACAACTTTTAAAAGCGAAAATGCTTTTTTTTGCATAAATCAGATTCCAGGTGAATCTTGAGGGGAAAGATACCCACCCACCTCCCAAAAAAATAACCCTCCTTTTTCTTGTATCTATTATTTTGTTTAATTGAAGACAGGCTTCCAATCAGTAGAAGCTCTTTTGGGAATTTCAACCCCAAGCTAAGTATTGTTTGTTTGTTTGTTTGTTTGTTTGTTTGTTTTTTGTTTGTTTGTTTGTTTGTTTGCTTTAGGTAATACCAGTATTTTGAAATGGATCTGAAAATATATTAGCCACTAGTTCAAACAGCAAAATGAGATTACCCAAGCCTTCTCTAGCTGCTTTGCTTTGAACTGAGTCTGTAAACAGAGAGTGTCAATTCAACAAATAATAATCCTTTTTTAACATATTTTACCTATAATGAGCAATATAGGTGCAAATATCAGAGGGCCAGTTTGAACTAGTGGTTAAGGTGCTGGCTTAGAAAACCGGGGGTCATGGTTTTGTCGATTGCAGCTTATATGTACATGACAAGATAAATGTACTTTATGATTATGATTGTATCTTATGCCTTTACAGTATGCACATGACATGATGGATGTAACTTATGATTCTGAACGTATCCTATACTTATATGTACATGACAAGATGAATGTACTTTATAACTATGACTAGCTTCCAATACCTGTGCTCCACTACAGGGATTACCAAGAAAATTGAATGATGTGTAAGTAATTGGCGCTGCTGCTACTGCCACCGTTCGGGGATTATAGTGTGCTGCCACAGAGAAGCAGCTGCTTTTGAGAGAGAGAGAGCAAGAGAGAGAATGAGGGGGAGAAAGAGAGGGAGATTTAGAGAGAGAAAAAGAGAGAGGAGAAGGAGAGAAAGAGAGAGGGAGAATGAGAGAAAGAGAGGGGGAGAATGAAAGTAAGAGAGGGAGAATGAAAGAAAGACAGAGCGAGAATGAGAGAAAGAGAGGGAGAATGAGAGAAAGAGATAGGGAGATGGAGAGAAAGAGAGAGCGAGAATGAGAGAAAGAGAGAGAAAGAGAGAGAGAGAAAGAGAGAGGGAGAAAGAGAGAGGGAGAAAGAGAGAGGGAGAATGAGAGAGAGGAAGAATGAGAGAGACAGACAGACAGACAGACACAGAGAGAGAAGGGAAGAGAAGAGACAAAGAGAGGGAGAGAGAAAGAGACAGAGACAGAGATCCACAGAGAAACTGAGAAAAAAGAGAATAAAAGAGAGAGAGAGAAAGATGTACACACACAAAGAAAAAGAGAGACACAGAGAGAAACTGAGCCAGCGAAGCAGAATTGAGAATTGGGACTGCTCACCCGGCTTTTGCTGGATGAGGGGCACTTCCTCGGTGTCCGGCAGCTTCCTGTTGGACCCGTTCGGAGGACTGCATGAGCTCTACCAAGGCCTTGCCCCATTTGCAGGGTCGCATGGCCTCTATGGAGGCATGGAAAGCCCGTATGGCCTATCTGGAGCCTGCGACCCCGTTCCGAGGCCCATATGGAGTGGGCAGCTGGGAGCCAGACAGCGAGCCGAGGCAGGTAGCCAGGTAGGCCCTGCAGAATGTGGCGTGGCAGAGCCAGGTGGGCAGAGGTCATGGGGGATAAGGCTGAGGGGTTAGTGTTAAAAAACAGGAAAGCAGCGGGGGGGAGGACTGGGTGGTAAAGGTTAAAAAAGAGAAAAGCAACCTACCAGAATGCCATTTGTGCTTTTCTGTAAGAAAATGGCTTTGGGGTGGAGTACCATCAGTACGCTGATGATACTCAGTTGTATATCTCCACCCCAGGCCACCCCAATGATGCCCTCGAAGTGATGTCCCGATGCCCGGAGGCCGTGTGGATCTGGATGGGGTTTAACAGACTCAGACTCAATCCTTCCAAGACCGAGTGGCTGTGACTGCCGGCGTCACGGTATAGCCAGCTTGTTCCATTGCTGGCAATTGAGAACGAGTCTTTGGCTCCCATAGAAAGGGTCCGCAACTTGGGTGTCCTCCTGAATGCTCGGCTGTCCTTAGTAGATCATGTGGCAGCCGTCACCAGGGGGGTCTTCTACCAGGTTTGCCTGGTATGCCAGTTGCGCCCCTTTCTAGATCACGATGCCATGTGGACAATCACTCAAGCACTCGTCACAGCTCATCTGGACTATTATAATGCTCTCTACATGGGGTTTCCCTTGGGTCGCATCCGAAAGCAGAATGCGACCATGTGAGGGGTTATGGGGACCAGTGACAGAACCCATGTGCCCCCCCCTGCATGAGCTGCATTGGTTGCCAGTAGGCTTCCGAATGCGCTTCAAGGTGCTTGTGACCTTTAAAGCGCTCCATGGCTTAGGACCCAGCTATCCACAGGACCACATTCTGCCGGCAAATACTTCCCACTGACCGGTTCGTTCCCACAGAGAGGGCCTCTTCAGGGCGCCGTTGGGCAGACAATGTCGACTGGTGACTCCCAGGGGAAGAGCCTTCTCTGTGGTAGCTCCCACCCTCTGAAACGATCTCCCCCCGGAAATTCATATTATTCCGGACCTCTGTGCTTTTCGTCGTGCTATGAAATCCCACCTATTCATTCAGGCTGATCTGACCTGACTCACACTACCTCTCTGCAAACCAAAATGATTTTTAGATTTTTTAGACCTTTTAACCTTTTAGATCAGATTTTAAATTGGACATACTTTCTCGGCTTTTAAATTTTGGCCTTATACGTATATATGTTTTAAATGTTTTTGTTTGTTGTGTAATTGTTATTTGTGTGATCTGTACATCGCCCTGGGTCCCTTCGGGGAGAAGGATGGTATAAAAATATAATTAAAATATATATATATATATAAAAAATAATGTGACTTGCAGGATTCAATCTGGGTTGCTCACTGGGACCAGAGGTTTTGTCTTCTGAGCTTTCTGACTCGTGCTGGAATCCATCTTCAGGGAACCTGTCTCTAGTAGAGTGTATGCTTTGGGTTCTATACGGTATTTAGAAGTTGATTGGGGTGTTGATGACTGACGATTAAGTTATTGGTTGTTGTTTGCTTTTGCTACCAAGCCCTCACCTCCTAAGTATTTGATAAGCTGGTGTCAAATCAACATTCTTGTTTTCTGACAAGGGGCCTGCTTCCCAGGCTTCAATCACTTCCTTTGCTGTTTTTGTGTCTACTCGTCCAACAATCTTACTAGTTGCAAAATGGGATACATATATTCCTGGGGCATGTACATTCACCTTCATTCCTATAATGTGACTTGTCTGAACTTGATTAGTGTCTTTGTTCACCCTGCCCCCATCACTGAGGCTTAATTAAGAAGAATCCATAATGTAACATAGCATATGAACCCAGTGAACAACTGCTAGCATTTTTACAGTGGGTTTCATTGTAATTCATCATTCCTGGGCCATCTCATATGGACATTTCAAATAAATAGAAAAACACAGATTTTACTATTTAAAATTAGTGCTGCCAATGTATTATTGAAATTGGTTCAGAAAGCTCTCCATGAAGCCTTAGGCATTTAAGAGGGAATTATAACAGCGGCTTGAATTTCAAGTAGCTTAAACCAAGACATGTCTTCTGTTCATCTCTCCTTACCCTCTAGAAGTTATAATTAAAGATGCAAAAAATATATATATAACAGAGCACCACGCTCAGGCTATGGAAGTTAACCCTCCTTTAATTAGAAATAGCTTCTGGGTGTCTAAGCTCTGACAATACACTACATGAATGTTGATGTTGATGTATTTTCAGCTTTATTTGAAGAGCTGCCATGTTTAAAATCTCTAAGCTTTAATATGAATAGACTTAAATACTGGACTGGAGAGAAAGATGACACGTCGTCTTAATGTTTTATTGGAGAAGAAAAGAACTAATCTTCCGAAGCTGGGAAAAAGAGGAAATTAAAATAAGTATATTGTGTCCAGCAGCACTAAAAGAAACCCTAAGCTGGATCTGCTGAAATTCATTCTTCTCTGCAACTGTTAATTGCAAAGAAGACTTTGCATCCAATTATCTGCAACTCAAGACAACTTTAAAAGCAAAACCAGGTGGCAGGCTTACTTTTTCAATTACTGGTCTGCTCTTAGGGTTATACTATACCCTGAAATTCCCTTTCATAGAAATGAGGTGAAAACAGGTGAAAATTGAAGTAAAAAGGTGAATACATATTTTAGGATATCTGCTCTTCAACAAAGCTATACAGTTTTGTTTGATTTTGGTTGGTCTTTTTTTTAAAATTGTTTATGAATGGTTTGCTAGCTGCCTTAAGTGCCTTTGACAGATGGGATAAAAATTGGTTTAAATAAACAGACAGGAATGTCCATGATAATGCAGTGTAACACGAACAACAAACTGTCAATTAATCAGCTTCTTGCTAAGGGGGCACAGATTTTGCTTGAGGGCTGCAAAAGAAACTTTGCAACAACTAACAAACAAAATGCCAGTAAATAAATCATAAGAGTCTGCCTTGAAGCAGCATTGTTCTGACCGCAAGTGGCTATGTGAATTTGTTTTAATTATGAAGTACAAGGAATAGCATTTATTCAGCTTCTTCAATTGGATCACTCCTCTTGTGCTGACAGTATTTGAAATGCTCATTGTTGCAATGGTCATACTTGTGAGTGTTAGAGGGTTTTGGGTCCACACATGTTCTTGGGAAATGTAGCCTAATTGAATACTGCCTTCTTCTACTGCTTGGATCCTTGAGTTCCCTAGGAAACCACTTACAAAGAAGAAAGAGAATGCTCTGCTTAAAAAAGATAGAAAAAAGGGGGAATAGCTTCAACTGACTTTTCCCTCTCTCTTTTTTAAAAATATAATTTTATTAAACTTATCAATGTATGCAATACAAATAAAAATGAAAATAGTGGGAAAATGAGAAAGGGGAAAAAGGAAAAGAAAACAATGAGATAGAAGTAAAAAAGGGAAAAAATAGCACTGACTTCTGATTTCTTTTAGTGTAGTAGAATAACAACATTACGGTCCCAAATTTTTCCTTTTACATGCTTAACATGTACTAGCCATTTCTATAATAATAAACTTATCCAATCAGGAAAACCCAAACTCAAAGTTTATTTTTTCCCCCATCTCAAGCAGAAAATCCAGAAGCAATTTCCAAGTAGAAACAAAGATGGATGCATTCTTTTCTTCGATTACAGCAGTTAATTTAGCCATTTCTGATAGTTCCTTCAGTTTTTCCAGCCATTCATTCATTGTGGAAATTTTCATATTATGCATAAAACATTCTTGCTGCTGTCCACATATATAACAGCAAGGTTCCAAATTATTTTTTTAAGTTGGTTGAAAGAAAACATAAGAACATAGTACACAAGAAGAAAATAAATATATAAAGATGTAATTTCTCCCTTCATCACATGGAATATAAAAAAATTAATCAATTCGTCTTAACGTAAAATAAGTTATCTCTTCTTCCCATATTCCATCTTTTATCTATAAACAAATTCTTAAAGCCTTGCAGTTTCAGTCATGATCAACAAAAGTCCATTAAAGCTTATCAGAGACAACAAATATCTATTTTAACCTCAATCAAATAAGTCTACTATATATTCCTTCTTTTTAACAATCTTGATCTTTGATTCCTTCAAATAATATTTTAGATTTGATTTCTTTTCAGTTTTTTGTCTTCTCACAACATTCTTCAAAGCTTTAACAAGTCTCCTTTGTAAATTTAATATAGGAGGCTATCCAAGTTCTTATTAAATTATTTGAATATTCCTTTTAATTATTAAGATACTAGCAATTTGTACCCGCGCTATGCTACGGGCTTAGTATAGTGGGCTCCCAAAACTCTGCGTGTCCCAAAAAAGCGATCCGCGGGCCTGGGGGAAGCTTCTAATGAAGGCTGGAGGCCTCTCTGGAGGAGTCCCACAGGCTCGTCTATTGATTTTTCGACCCCTGCGGAGCTCAGGGACGCTTCTAAGCAGGCCACTTCTCGGTTCTACAGGCCTCCCAAAGCTCCGCGGGGCCAGAAAAAGCAATCCGGGAGTCTGGGGGAAGCTTCTATTGAAGGCCAGAGGCCTCTCTGGAGGAGTCCCCCAGGCGCAGATCAATTTTTCAGCCTCCGTGGAGCTCAGGGACGCTTCTAAGTAGCCAAGCCGCCCATTCCACAGGCCTCCTGAAGCTCCGTGGAGGCCGAAAAATTGGTTGATGGGCCTGGGGGATGACTCCAGAGAGGCCTGAGGTCTTCAATAGAAGCTTCCCCCAGGGCCGCTGATCGATTTGTCAGCCTCCGTGAAGCTCAGGGACGTTTCTAAGTAGCCAAGCCGCCCATTCCACAGGCCTCCTGAAGCTCCGTGGAGGCCGAAAAATTGGTCGATGGGCCTGGGGGACGGCTCCAGAGAGGCCTGTGGTCCTCATTGGAAGCTTGCCCCAGGCTTAGGGATAGATTTTTCGCGGAGAGGGAGAGTGGGGAGAGGAAGAGTCGGGCCCCACTTACCTACCCTGCTGCTCGTTGCCTGGCTGCTCCCGGCTCCGCCATGACTGTGGGTGAAACTGACTTTGCCTTTGAATGGTGGATGGCCCTTCCCACTGCATCCTCGGATTGGCCCAGCATAGGTTGGCTCCTCCCCTTTGACTAAAACCTAAATAGCTTCCAAAATAAGAAATGTTCGTCAGAAATTATTGCTGCATTTTGGTCCCGGATGGGAATCCAAGGTATGTATGAAATTGCAGTACTGTAGCTTCTATGGTTTTAGAGAAATAGTGGCGAGTCAGACATCAGTGAGTGGGAAATGAGTGATCAATGAATCATTTTTGACGAATATTACTATAGATTAGCCAGCTTCATTTTTATGTGCAGTATAACATTATTTTCATATCATTTTGGTAGCCTGTCATTTTACAACCCATTTATAGATCAGTCTCAGTCTTGTTAGATATACCTGTTTCCTCTTTCACAACATTTTTAAACACAGTCTTATCTATAGAAGTGCACTCTCTTAAAATTAACTTCTGAGTCCACTGTTCAAAGTTATTCTTCCATATGTTCAATGTTAAAATATTTTTCTTCATTCTGTATTAGTAAGTCAAATTTAAATGTTATTCTCTTTAAATTGCAATCTTTCATTCCTTCTGGTTCCCTCTAGTGTTCAACCATTAAAGTCTCATTCTTTCATGATTTTTTTAAAAAATGAGAATTCAATACAAAATGGGAATGATTCCTTTGATTAAATAGAATCATATCTAATTATTTTAGTCCAGAATCTTATTTCAAATCCCTCTAGACCACAAATCCATTTGTGACTTTCCAAAATCAAAATTCTAATTAGCTTTTTGCTATTTATTCCAAAAGATTTTTTTTAGTCCTTAAACTTTTATATAGAATTTCTTATCAATCTAAGGGTACCTAATAGCTGAGAAGCAATTAACAAGCAATATTCAAAAATGATTACAAAAAGAAGCATGCAAAATTAGGATCCTTTCAAAGGAACCAACCATGGTTTGAACAAGATAGCTATTCTCTCATCTCCCAGAACCCTAAGTCTTTGTTGTCTTGTAAACTCTTCACAAACAGCTAGTATATGGAGTACTTGTGGGCAATCTCAAGTCCTCTCCTTGTCTGGAGAAGAATTACAAAGAGCTGGTCTACTTGTTGACTCTTCATTCTTCAGAGGTTTCAGGCTCTACTTTAAGTACAATTGCCTTCAGTTTGCCATTTCTTTCCAAGAAATCTCAGCACTGAAGTTCAAGATACTTCATGAATTTATGGTAGAGTGGTAATGTTAGTTACCACAGTGACTGCCAGGCAAATGTGTTAGATTCTGAGCTTATGAAGGCCAGGTGACTCCCTTTATATCATTTTGTCATTAATGGGAAATAAAGATTGACTAGTTATGTTCACTTTGCTATGATCTTGAGACTCCCTAGATGGGATCAAAAACGTATCACATATATCAGTTCAGAAATGGAAGAGTCTATGTGGTTTGATGACAACATACCAGATGCTTGGTACAAACCATGAAATTGCTTAATTATGGTAGATTTAGTTTTCTCATTGCTTTGTTTGAGGATTTAGCACCTGTACAATTTATCTACCACCTGAAAGATCTTTTCTTCCCACAGAGTGGTTCTCAGTCTTTGGCCCTGACATTTGCTTCTTTGCCTAAGTAATATGGTTTTCCACATACTGTATAACAATGGCCTAGAGTATGTTTGGTAGAAAATATATAAAGTATCTAAAATAATTATTGAAAAAAAAATCTCAGTCTCAAGGCAGAGATACTGCTTTGGGGTGTGGTTTGTTCCATGCTAAGATTTTTTCTTTAGAGAAAACTCAGAATTCAATTGTGTTGCTAGAATCTGTTTAATAAAAGGCAAAAGATTTATATAACTCAAAGAGAAACAAGAATACTTGACAATGCCAGTTGCTCTCCTGGCATGTGAAGTGATACTTCTACAGGTTGCCTTTTGCAAGCATAACTGCTGTCCTTTGCAGCTTATTCCTCCATTGGGGAAAAATGAAATGAGAGAAGAAGAGGAAGCTATTATGAAGATTGTTGAGAATATACCATAAAGGAGGACTGAGAATCACAATACAACCTCGGACACACACACACACACACACACACACACACACACACACACACACAAACACACTGAGTCTCAGCTATTAGTACTGAAGAGAAAGAAATAACACTATACAGATCAACCAGAATAATTGAAGATCCAAGGAGACTCCTTTAACAATGTCGATGATTTATGAAACACCTTCCTTCCTTCCTTCCTTTCTTCTTCCTCTTTATCTGGTTAATGACAGGAAGATGTAAGAGTAGTATTCTTGCTTTCAGAATTTTTAGCTGTCTCATAGTAAGATTGGTGTGCAAAGCAGTTGGCAATGTGCAGAACAACAGTTCCGTAAATGTGTACAATTTCTCTATTGACTTAAGTTAAACAAGAGTTCTTGTTAACCTGAGGATCCTGAAATAGTACGAATCAGAATCAGAATCAGAATTTAATTTGCCAAGTCTGTCTGGACACACAAGGAATTTGTCTTCGGTGTACATGCTCAGTACATACATACATACAATAAATCAAAGATACATTCATAATCATTTGTATACATAAACATAATCATTGTATATATAGACATAATCAATTGTATACATAAGCATAAGATACATTCATAATCGTAAAGTACATTCATCTTGTCAAGTACGTATAAGCTGCAATCTACAAACCACAATCTTAATCATGAATACAATTCACAATCATAAGTACATTCATCATGTCATCATGTTACAAAGTACAATCACCATGTCACAAAACACATTTCATCCTGTCACAGAACACCCTCCTCATTAACAGTGTCATGTAAGTCAGCTTCAGACCGGATGCGCAACCACTTCTATTAAGTGCTGGAACTGCTCTGCTAATTTTTCTTACAGGAAAATTTTCCACTTGCTCTGCACAAACCAAAAAACGTCAGGGCAAAAAGAGTAAAGTTATCAACTCCCTTCATGCATATTTCAGCATTTTTAACAACTCAAGTTCAAGAGCTAAATTTAGCCATTGTGCTATCACTCTGAATGTATTAGTTTATAATCCGCACATTAACAACTGCAAAGGTGAGACATTTTCTCAAAACCTGGCAACCAGTATCAGTTTTTAATTTTTTTAAAAAAATTCTTTGATGAACATCCAGTCAGCAAAACCTGAAGGTGAGGGAATATATAAAACTTTCAGTACAGTATTTCTCCCTAAGCTCTCCTACACAGATGAGTGAAGTTTATTGTTCCCAAAACTGCACCCATCAAATTATCAATATGCTTTTGATGATAGGGTGGTCATATTCCATTTAGAAAGTGCAGTGAGAAGGAGGTGTAGGTTAATATGATTGCTGTCAGCAGTTCAAAGTTAACTCAGTTCTTACCTCACCTTTCTATACCATAGGCAGTTCATTAGGCAGATAACATTAGTAAAAAAAAACTTCACTATCAAAGTGAAACTGTATCAGACCACAACATGGAAAAGTGAACTTCCATAAAATATTGCCTGTCTAGCAAGTCATAAGCCTGCAGCAACTAAGAATAAATGTTCGTTTACAAGTAAAAGTCAATGGGAAAGGCATCCAGTTTAGTTTCAAAGGACAAGATGTTGCTTAAATGTCTATGGAGATTCTCAATCATTCAGGTCATGTCAAAGGACAACCACCTATCTCCTGCCTACAACACAGTCCTTTCAGCCGCCTTAAGAAGGTTCCACACCTATTTGCACTCTGATTCAAGTGATCCTGAAGGTACAACTAAACCCTCCAAGTGCCTCAATGGCTCTCAGAGAACTAATGACAAACCTTCAACGTACTAGTGACCAGATGCCTGCAACAAATATATATATCCTTCTATTCCCCACTATTCCGTCAGAACTGAAGAAGCTTCTTGGGTGAGAAGTGAAATGTTTTCAAAGAAAAGCACTTGGAAGCAAGATATTCCACCACGTTGATGCAGCCATTTAAAAAATTCTCCCTTTTATCCCAACCGATTTTTCTATTATAGCCATGAAAAAAAAGCTTCTCCAGAGGAAATAATGCCTTCTCAAGTCTCTTTAATTACAACATTTTGAGAAAAATCAGTTGGTTTTTGTGGAGGAGGTATTAGCGAAAAGGAAACAAGAGCTGTGTCTTAATAATTTAAGTCAATCTTAAATATGCAATGACCCGATTTAAAAAAATCGAAATTCTAAAAGTTAATTGAGAGACTATAGAGCCTAACTGAACAAAAGTTTCTTGTTCGTGAGATTGGAATCTCTGCACTAGTCCCCCCCCATCTTATCTGTCTGATTCTTTTTTTTCCTCCTGTCTTGGTTTAATTTATGTGCACTGCTCAATTTAGATCTCTAATCTCAAAGGTTTTCTGCCTCTGGTGGGTATTGGGTCAAAGAGGCAACCTTTGCAAATGGAAATCAACAGGAATGTACCAGAGAACCTAATATAGTTCTTCCATTTTAAGGTTGTGCTTAGAGGGAAGGAAGGAAGAAAATATTTCTGATTCTCCTTTTCAGATGCCCTCAAGGAAACTCAATGGGAAATCCAACAGGAAGTTGAAAATTGATCCTGCTCCCAATGCTTTTTGGTCGTGCTATTTCTCTGCTTAGGTAAGGAAATATCTTTAAAACAATCATCAATGGGGTATGGTTGTTTATCTCCCTTGAAACCTTGAAACTCCATCAAGCCTACTGATATCTCCTTTTTCTGAGTGTAGCTGTTCACCTTTAGCAAAGATTGACACTTGAAGACTGGAATAATTGTTGGACTCCCATATTTCTGCAAGCCATAATATGATTTGTTTGGTTTGATGTTAGCAGGTTAGATGAAGCCAGCCAATGAGATTTATAAACCATGCTTTATAATTTAGTGTTCTGTGTGGTCTGAGACAATTATGGTGTGTTCAGTGAGCCATGACTAAGTAATTGAGGGTCTCTGAATCCAGATTGATTCTCTATAGATAGTATCCTGATCATTAACATTTCCCCAATAAACATATGTACCTGTTTCATATTCCCATGTAATTAGCAAAATGTGGAGTTTTCTCTCCAGCATTGCCATTGCTGAGAATTGTGTCTGTTCAGCTGCATTGCCTAGAGGCAAATCTTGGACTGTGACAGCAGAAGGAAAAAACTAAACCTCCCCCAGCCAATCAAGAATTCTTTTAGAGCAGGCACAGTTGAGCTGCTAATTTGCCTTTGACAGAATAAGAAAGAAGTGATATTTCAGAAAATGTCTGTGAGGAGGAGTAAGTCTTCTTGAGTCACAGAAAACTAAGCATCTCAATTACTTGTAATTGTCTCAGGAGCCATCTGCCAATTTTAATACTCCATCTGTTAAACTGGGACAAAGTAGCAGCCTCCTTCAGAAGGACATTTGGAGTATGGAGGCGACAGTGGCACTACAGGAGCAGCAACAGTGAGGCAAAGGACATTATCCCAGAGAAATAGCTGAGAAGAGAAAGGAGATTCACAGTGGGACTGCATATGGAGTGAAGTGGAGAGGATATGAAACAACAGTGTCTTCTCAGTAACTTTCTATCCAAATCATCCCAATTAGAGGCTGAGAATTAAGCAACAAGTGAACAGATATGTTGACAAGTGGTACAAATCATTTAGTTAAGATATATACAATTCTAAATGAATGAAACACCAACTATTTATCAATCTTCTCCAGTTTAGTGTTATCCAAATATAGTGGGACAGAGAGTCTCAGAAAAGCAAGGTGTATGTCCACAAATGTTGGCAGCTGGAATCCCAATATCTTAAGAGTAGGCTGAAAAAGCAGAAGGAAGGTGTATAGCTGACCACCAAATTATACTAAAGATCATTTACTTCATTTGTTTTGCTTGTCTTTTAAAGTTATAAAAGGTAAACCATATCTATAAAAGGAATAGTGTGAAAGTTTGCTCATGCAGTGTGGTAATGGAAGTGAAAGTCCAATGTATTATGAGACATTGGAAAGCTGCTGCATAGGGTTCAAAATTCATCATTCATGATACTTTCCATTTAGTATGGAAGAAGGAGGTTGAGTTGGTGTTGTTTGGGTTCTTTTTTCAAAGTTTTTTTTTACTAATTGCATCTTTCCCTTGTTCAAAGGACATTTCAGGATTGAACAACTTTGTTATTTCTTGTTCCTTTAGTGTTACATTTTCACTTTCTTTGGCGCCACCTTTCAAACAATTGTTTCCTTTCATTTTCCTTAGTGAGGGTATTTGCCTTCGAAATAAGCCATACCTTCCTTATGTTCAACACTTCATTCAGGTAATCAGTTGTGATTGTTAATTAAAGGCTGCAGTCAATTTAAAAAGTGAAAGTTAAGCTGCTGTTTAATTTATTAAACTAGCGCTGCTCTCCTGCTTTTCCTCAAAGGTGCTCAAAGCGTTGTTTGTCATCATTAATCTTGTTTTTTATAACAACTGATTGGCTCAAGATCGTCCAACAAACTTTCTGGTTAAAGAGAGTAGAGTGATCTTTATTTGAAATATTGTATGCTTTCATGCTATAAATCAGATCAGATCTACATTAGCCCTAAATCAAGTAACTTTGAAGATATTTGTTTGAAAAAAGGCTCAGACAAAACATACCATTAAAAGTGACTTCATGAAACAACAGAGTTATTCACTTCTAACAGTGAATAGAATCATTCTCTGTCATTGCAGAGGAAACCAGAAAAGAAAAGGCAGAATATTTTATTAAACAAAATAAATACACTTGTTTATAGCAAATGTGGGGCAGAGAGCTCAGGGAACTGAAGGGAACAGCAGCTGCGAGTGGTTAGTTGACAAATGAAGGAGCAAAAATAGAGAAAGGGGAAGAGAGAAAAAGAATATACTCTTTGTGCACAGAGGTATAGTTGTTTTCTGAAAAGATTAACACTGGTAGACCTTATGAAAAATAAAGTTTATTCTGTACACGAGCATTAAGTTCTGTACTTTTCAAGAGAAACAACATTTTTCATATCATCTGTTTAGATAATTAGTTTTCATCAGTGATAAATGATCCCTCAGTAAATGAGAGATAGACCATAATACTTCACCTCCTGCAAGTCTAAGATAACGCAGTATCAGAAGAAGAGCTATTAGGAGAGAAAATAACATCGGTATAAGAACTATACATTTACAATTTGGGTGTTGTGGCAGCAAGATTTTTAAACTGTACTTATTTACCTCTACCCACTCCAAATAAACTTTGAAAGCAATCATTCGGCAAATGATAAAAAATACAGTTTAACTCTTCTGTGTTGCCAGTATCATCTTATCCATTTGTTTTGGGTAGTGGCAGCTTGTATGCCCTACCTCCTCTTCTTACATTGTCATCTTACCCAAATTGTCATCATAAGGAATAATTTGAAAGGAAAATCTTATGGCATTTCATAGTCCATTTTCCCAAAAACAGATCTCATAAAACCAAATTTTATCTTTGATAAATTAGTTAAAGCTTTAATTCTCCACTGTTTGTTGCATAATGCCATCTATTGTGTGTGACACAATGCAGTTTTCACAGGCAGTTAAGCTGAAAACTGATTTTATGCTCGAAAGAATTGTATTAATATCTTAAAGGTTTTGAATTTTAATTTAATTAATCAGCTAGCCAATTAATTAGTTAACCACATCACCAGAGCTATTTCTTTACAAATTCCCACCACTAAATGTACACTAATCTGTTTATTTTTATTGCTACTCTGCTCTTCTGTATCTGAGGAATATCATCTGCAGAAACAATCCTGTATTTTTAAATGATTATGTAAAAAGAAATATATTAAAAATAAAATGCTGTCAGCAATTCTGTTGGCAGCATTTTGTAACAAAATCTAAAGGGAAAGATAAAGGTATCCCCTATTCATTCACATCCAACTCTAGGTGTGTGTGTGTGCTCATCCACGTTTCCTAGCCAAGGAAGCCAGTGTTTTCCAAAGACATTTCCATGATCATGTGGCCAGCATGACTACATGCCATGATGCACAGAATGCTGTTATCTTCCCACTGAAGTAGTAACCATTTATCTACTCACAGTTGCATGCTTTTGAACTGCTAGGTGGTCAGGAGCTGGGGCAAGGAACGGGAGCTCACACCATTGCATGGTGCTCAGATCTTGGAACCCAAGCTGTTAGCTTTCCAGCTGGCAAGCTCAGTGTTTCTAATCCCTGAGCCATCATGCCACCCTCCTCCCCAAAAATCTAAGAAACACTTTTAATTTCTTTAACTGTTTTATAAAATATTCAAATACCAAATAGTGTCTATTGGATAGGATGCATAAAAGATGAGGTCAGAACTGGAAAGAAGTTTTATCTCTTATGTTTTCTTGACTCAGGACCAAGGACAGCTCCAAATGAAATGGGATACTCTATAGTACAATGATACGTCTAAAAAAAGCCCTTCATTTTTAAAAATATGTATCATGCTTTGAAATCCACTACATCATATGCTTTTCCAGTCATTAAAAAAAAAAACAAGTTTTCTCTACATTTTATTTTTCTTCAGTCGCTTCTGATTCTCATGACCCAGTGCAGATATTTTGCTACAATATCTGACAACCAGTTTGGTATAGTGATTAACATGCTGACCTGGAAACCAGGAGACTGTTGAACTGTTTCCCCTTTTCTATTTGAACTGAAATTTCCATCATCCTCAGCCAGCATGGCCAATGTCATCAGCTTATGCTGATTTTTTCCCCATAGACATCCAGTTGGCCAGAAGTAGTAATAGACTGCCGCTCTAACTGACCTTGGTTTTGATGCAACCATAGTCATTTTGTTCCCATTCCTAGTTGGTAATTCTACTTCATTGAGATAATGTGTAGGTATATAAAATGCAAGGGTAGTAAACATCACATGTGACACTTGACTTCAGACCAAGTTCTGCACGGAGACTGCAAGTCCATGGCTTACCCAAGATCTGATTCTTTCTATGGAATTGGGAGCCCTGTACTTTTTGGAATTCTTAAAATCTAAGAACCAAGAAATATTGTCCCTGTATATATATGCAAACTCACTATAATTCTTTAGTGATGTATGTAGGCCCTGAGTGAGACTCCTCAAATCAACCAATGTCAATCATACTTGCAAGGTCACTGTCTCCTGAAGGTGAAGTTGGTAGTAACATTATAGGATGAACTGATGAGATTTGGCCAGCGGCTCCACTTTGAATAACTGCAGGAACTGTTGGAACAGTGAGCAAATCAGTTACTAATTCAAGAGTTTTGTGTATCAGTTTCCATGGCACCTGACCATGTAACATAAACAACGTATGAATCATGAGATATGCTGTTCAATGCATGTGATAAATTGCACAATATTGAGCCACACCGATTGGAAATGTTTAATAATGTCATCGGGCCAGGTGCACAGTTGGCATAAAATCAATATTAGCAAAGATGGAAGCAACAGTGACAATTTGTTTCTTCCAAGAATTCTATTTTCTTCTTGTTTCTTTTTCCTACCAGTTCTTTACTTATGTAAAACAGAAGGGATGTCTTTTGTGTGTCTATTAGTGGTCCTGAAAGCAGCCCCTTATTCCACTTAGTGGGTTCAAACATCTTTGCTCAATTTGCATACAACAGCCCATTTGTTTGGATGGCTTTTTATTATTGTTACAGAGTAATAGCAATACAAGAGACTACTATTTTCCACATTCCTCAATCAAAGTCACTTTAACAAAAATTGATAGCTATTATATGTTCTTATTTGCAATTTCTCCTGCAATCTACACTAAAATAAGTTGGGTATTTGGGGGGGGGCTGTAACTTTGAAAGAAGACTATGATGGAGCACTCTTTCTAATAAAAGAAGCCAGGGATGGCAGAGAAAATACAGCTCAGGGCAAGAGATAAGTAGCAACCTTCCCCTCTGTGTATAAATAGCATTAATTCAACGGGGTTCAATAAGGTTCAATTAGTAATATAGTCATCATGAATGTCAATAATATGCTCTCATTAAACATAAATAGGTTATACAAACAAAAAAAAACAAAACTACAAAACAGTCTTAAAGAAACATAAGATATCAACAGAACAGCTTGAGGAAATTTGGAAAACAATAAGCAGAGAGAAATTGAATAATTTTAGAAATACAGATAAAAGACAGACACAGATGTGGAAATTATGGAAAAATTTGGGGCAGATAAAAATATAAAATGAATTGAATACGAAATTTAAAGTTTTGTTCTATTGACTGATTAAGAATATGTATTAACATTTTTACATAGAATAGAACTTTATTTTAAACTAGCTGACCCGGCCACGCATTGCTGTGGCTCAGTTTGGGGCTGTTTGAAGTGCCTGGGGCGGAGATG
>JANHFO010002651.1:113484-126114 GCA_032468095.1 Pareas carinatus
CTGAACTTACTGGCAGCCGACTGTTAACAGAAGTAGAATGCAGTACTGCACTCTAACCACTGTGCCACTACAGCTCTAATATGGTAGTGTCCAAAAAGTACTACCATATTATTGCATATAAACTGGGAAAAAAATCAGAAATTACACTGGTATCCATAAACCAAATGCATAATATAGTTAAAGTCGAATTAATTTATACTGATAACACAAATAGATAAGAATACAGTAGCACTTTGTAGAAAATATGAATAATATCTTCCAAGAACAGCATTAGGACAAAACAACTCATTAAACAACATTGAGAAATATAGAAATTGATGAAAGTGCAAGGGATCGGCTACAAGTTATTTTTCCTTATGAAAGAAAGTAAATTCCTAATATTAGGGATACTATTGAAGAAGCATTTTACAACAAGCAGCCATAGAATCTATTTACCGTAAGTTCATTTATTGTAAAAATATTGCATGCTAGCAAAAACATAAGCCTCCAAGAAATTTTAAAAATATTGGGTGGGCAAATGTTCTTCTCCCCCAAAAAGATCAAAATAATGTTATGTTTATAGTATTTAACCTTTCTGAGTAACTTTAAGAACACCAGGCAATTTTGGCTATTTCCATAATATTGATTTGACTTTGCCACTGTTCAAGCTTTGGCTGTCTTCTTCAGCAAAAATCATGTGTGTTGAAAAAAGGTTATAGTGCTGGTGGCTGAAAGACCAGGTTAGCGATACATTGTCATGAAGAAAAATCTAACTACGTGGTTGCTAAGGATTGACACTGACTTGATACCACACAATCAATTAATTTTAAGGTGGGGGGAATCTAGATTACTATTTTCATCTTTCTCCAGTGGACAGTTTTGGAGGATAACATACTAGATCCGAAACAGAGCCTTGTGTGTTACCAAATGTTTCAAAATGATTCCATGTTAAGGCAAGGTTATGATTTTGCAAAAATACTAGGATTCCTAAGTGGAAAAAAAAATCTCTTGTACTGCATCAAATCACCTTAATATATGAAATTGTAGGTTGTCAAATTACAAAGAATTTCCTAGACAGTGTTGTACAAAACCTGAGAGTTAGAATGACTCTATATAAAGCACTTTAATATACTATTACTGATATAACACATATATTTTATATTTAGAGATCACTGCTGCAGGCAGCCTCAGTCTCCAAAACCGAGTATTAATTCTGTTTATAAACCTCCCTAATAATCACCAGATTCAAGAATTATCAGCTGTATGAAAACTAAGGAAACCAACTGCTCAGTGACCAAATGTAAATTATTTTTGTTAAAAAAAAAGTCTTGTTGATTTACATATCAAACTTCTTAACTGCCCACCTCCCTCATAGAGGAGCTCTTGTTGTTATTTTCCCTTTCTTCATAATTAATATTCAATGAATATTTCTTGAGTGGATGGACACACTGCTACTACATTATCAGGTGCTGAGTTTTTTTAAAAATACAATATAGTTTTCCAAGGAAAGCTTCTAAAAGCCAAGGCTTTTTCAAGGTTATCGGCAATGCATTTCTCTAAGAAAATATTCTGACTCTTTGAGAAGCATGAGGGAAATTTATTAGGTTTAACATTCCTCTGTTACAGAAGATTTTCTGGACCTAAGAACAAGATCTTTGACGGAGCCAGACAGCTCCTGAAGTTCTTTCCAGATTGTCTCTGTGCTTTCTTCTATGTTCAAGGTACTCTCGACTGAATCATCATCGCCTTGCCCAATCTTCTTGTTCTGACTGATCAGTTGCTTCACTACTAACCCCTGGTATTTGACAAGAAGAGAATGCTGATCCTAAAAGAAATAAATTAAAATTAAAAGTGGCTTCTACGAAGGTCAATTAGATGTTACAAATGAAACAGATAAAAATAAACTCAAAAACTCAGATAAACAGGATAGACCAAAAGGAATTGATTGACCACGAGTTCCAGTCTTGCAGTATGGAAGCCAGCTGAGGGACTTTGGACCACTCACTTTTCCTCAGGCAAGGCACCTCAAGGGCTGTTTTTTTGTGGGTAAAATAGGTGGGGGGAGAATTATGTATGCCTCCCCAAGATGCACAAAATGAAAGTGGAATAAAAAAATCTAACAAATCAAACAATTAATACTTTCTGAACATGATAACATTGGGATCAAAGCAAAAGAGAAATGTACAGTTCTATACACCGTGTCATATTTTAGTTCTTTTATGAAGAGTGTGTCAGATCCAGCAATGTAGGGTAACAGCTGCATCAAAGGCTTAATTTGCTAATCCAGAATTATTTGTGTTTCATTTCCTTGCAGATTTAAGATATTTAGCTAAAATTCGATAATAGAAATACAACTAATTACAAATCAATTCTATACATCCACATAAAATTAAGGCCGATCAAATTTAATGGATTTCCTTCCCCCCAATAAATGAGCATATTTAAGGGATGCACAGTATTGTATTTATTACTACATCCCAAGCTCCATCGTTTTCTACTGGTCAGATGAGAAATCCTGTGTCTTGTGAGAAAGTTGTTTTGATTATGCCAGGCTACATAGCTTATGGTCCAAAATCAGACTCTTAGAAAGATCCATGAGATTTTGGATCCGGGGATCCCAAACAACTAATTCTCTATTTCTCAATCACTGAAACTCTGTCATAGCAAGGTCTCCTCCCCTGGCCAAAGACCTCTCTGCTTCATTTTAATTCTGCCAATCCTTCAAAAACAATCGCTTACCAATACACTGTAAGTCATTCAAAAATGGTTTAATGAATGCCAGTATTTTCTTTTTTTTGCCCCCTCAACCCCTATTACAGATGGAGAATGGACAATTGTGAGAAAGCCCAGTACCCAAAGTTAGGAAGCCAGACTATAATAGTAATATTATCACAAGATCAGGTTGAATATGGAGATTCAGTTGCACACTGCAGATGAACTTAGAGGAGAAACAACCACAAAAATGTAGTACTGCTGAAGTGCAGAAACAAAGCATCAAAGCTGATGGAACTGACTGACTCAATTGTACATGTTATGTCTGAAAAGACATGAATCCAGTCAGTTACAAAATAAGTCCAAAAAAGAAAATGGCCTTCAATTCTAGGACATGAGCTGCGGTGCTACTTGTGAAAGGAGACAGACCAGGAAGAAAACAAGTGTTGGAATATGGACATGGCTTCTTCCAAAACCCTAGACTCTGGCCAACAGAGCTGTGGGGGCCTGTTGTGAGTATGGTGTGCTTGAGGAGCTCTGCTTTAATAAACAAACTTTGACTTACTGGAAGAACCATTTAACATTCATTGGGAACTTTAATGACTGAATTGTGGTTGCATAAAACGCATGAGCCTGCTGAATAAAAGTGTGTATGGTTGTCCATAAATTAACCCCTGAACTGGACTTAATTCTTCTCTTAGGACCCTCTGCTCTTTAGCTAGCCAAAACCTGATGAACCTTAGACCCAAAAACACAATGTGGAGAGTTTGGTGCTGTGTCCCCCTTGTCAGTGAATGAAGTATTTATGTCTACAAGTGGGTCAAAGGAACATTAATAATCTCCTAGTTTTCAGTAAAAATACCTCTGGAATCTTTGTACTTAAGAAGGTAATTATCTGTGGCACACATCTTCCTGGTGCATGAAGCATGGAATGGGTAGAGAATTGAAACAGCAAGACTGATGTCAGATGGAGAATAAGAGCTGGATCTTCTGTGACTTTCAGATGTTCAATCAGAGCTTGTCTATGCTGAAACAGGATTTGTCTAAGAAATTAAAGAGGAAGAATGTTAAGAAAGGTTGTTTTGTATCAACTAAATTATGCTGAGATTTACCATAATGTTCAGCACATTTTCAAAACAATGTATTAAAATAAAACAAAACTATGGACTTGGAACATCCTCTTGAGACCCAATATGCACATTAAATGCTGCTAAATATTGCTCTATCTACTTATTCACTCACCAATAAAATTAATAATATTTCAATTATATCTAATTTTGGACTCTATAACTTTTAAATACAGTAGTAGGATAATAAGTATTTAAGATTTTGACAGGCTTTTATTATATGAATATTGTAAAATATTTCAATATTACAAAGAAAATTAGCCTCATGAGCAAAGTTGGAAATCATGGCTAAAGGATTAATTTTCATTTGCACAGCTTCCTTTCCTCCCTTCCTCCTCCTTCCTTTCTTGATAAAGGCCAGAGGTCTAATCAGTCAGTAATGTGAGAGAGACAATGGCACCTACTGCTTAAAACTGCAAATAAATATATTAGCATTGACAAATGATGACTTTCTGGACTTGTCTGTCAAGATATTCCCATAATATTTTTGATCCCATTCTTCTATTTCATCTGGTATCTTCCCCTGGTGCTAATCAATTCCTTCATATGCATTCATACATACAGTATTTTATATATTTATTTATATTTACATTTTTATACCGCCCTTCTCCCCGAAGGGACCCAGGGCGTGTACAGCCATTTAAAACAAGACTTACCGAACACAATTTTAAAAACATAATTAAAATAATATATCTACAGATGGCTAAAATTTAAAAACAGAAATCTAAAACCAATTTAAACCAAAAGTTTAAATTGTTTAAAACTAATGACACATTTAAAACAGGAGTATGAATACAAGGGTTGTCATGTTATCCTGCAAGTTAAAGCTGTCCATTCTGTTCCAACTAAATCACTTATTCCTACATTTGATTTGGTATGATTCACTTCTGATGTGATAATTCTAATTAATTTCATTTCCACCCAATTATGTTCTTAGATATGAAGCAAAAAAGGGAGGAAAAAACCTTGCTCTTCTAGTAATGGCAGCGCCAGTAAGCAAAATCCTTGCCATTTCATCAGACTATGTCCCAATCTCTAGATTTAACTGTGGACTTTTAAACCAATTCCCTAGGAACCAAATGAATGCCTTTCAAAGTGGAAGTCTTGCCAGCTGGCATACAAACTAGTCTAAATGTTAGAGTCTTGACAGTAGGGTTTTATAGACAACAATACAGAAATAGATTGCCATTGCGTTCTTCCAATCTTGACTTTGAAGTTTTTTTTCTCCTGTATCAGCTGACTTTCTTCAGGCAGAATGTGACCAACTAACTCCCGTGCTATTGATTAATCTTAGCATTCACGCTCTTCTTTCTATCTTATTGGCAAGGGTGATTCTACAGGAAACTTGAACCCTAGGGCTTACAGCAATTACTATATATCCTCACCACAACAAGATGGTAATCTTCTATCGCCCCAAATTAAGTTACCTTTCTTTCTTCTTATCGCCCTTTTTCACCATAATATCACAAGCCTCTGCAGCAGGATCAAGACAAGAAACAAATTCTTCCAAAGCCTTTTTTTAAAAAAAAAAATACAAGCAAACGTATTATCACATCAAGCTCCAGCAGTTTCTCTAACAAAACATATTATTTTCTAGACATATAAAAAGAGTAAATCAATGAATCATCAGAAAGGGGAAAAGAGAGAGAAAACGCCTTTCATCTATTGAAGCAAGAATGTTCATACAGGGGCATGTACCACAGATGCGACTGTAGTAGGTCTAGGTACAATATAGGATAAACATCTGAGAGATCAGATACAATGGTTTGATGAATAAAAAATAAATTAAATATACGATTTTGGATAGATGCAGTCAACTGAAAAGTGATTCCATTCCTGAATTTGATCAGTGATTATGAGGACATACTCTTCATAAACCTTCCATTACAGTTCACAAGAATAGTTCTAGCACACTGTTAATTAAGAAAAACAAACTAAACACAAGGTATGGAATATAATGAGATGGATCAAATGAAAACTATCCAAAATTCATACATATTTCATTCAAGAGCAAACTAGTATATTTTTAAAGGTAATCTAACATTTTCAACTGATAAAAATGCAGTTACTGTTTCCTATTCCTATTGGGAAATTTTATAATTTTTTAACTCTCTTCCTCCCAAATAGATATGAAAACTAATTTTCTACCAATATTGTCCCTACCTTCATCCCCATTTTGATTTCTGTACTGACAAAATTTCATTCTTCCCAACCTGACCAGTACTAACCTTATAGTAGTTGGGAAACAGTAGTTTAGGCTTAATATATACATATTTTGAAATATTATGAGAATAAGTAATTTATAATATCCTTCAACAAATTAATTACAAAGCAACCTTGTGATTAACTTGCAGCTTACCTTGCCATTCAGGGAAATATGGAGTTTTGTTAAAGGACCTCTCATCTCTTCAGATAATGTACTTAAAATTTTTTTCCTCATCTATTTGAATTTGAAGAAGAATGTAACATTAATGTGAGGTTTCAAGGGTCTTATTTATTTATTTCTAAAAGTGCTCAAGTATTTCACATTTTAAAAGTATCAATATATTCTAAAACTGGCTTATATATACAAACACACATGTAATTTATTTGCCCTCAGCTTTCTCTTCCATATTTTTACAAATAAGAAAAGAATTGGATGGTAATGACCTAAGTAATTTTGTCATTTACATGTTAGTAAAGGAAACAAGCAGTAAATATTGAAAGTTTTACCCATAGCTACTTATGGGTAAATGGGAAGGAAGATACCCATATCACAGCTACTTAATTTTAAATGATACAACACTTGGCTTAATCTCTTCTTTTTAGATTATTTCTACATACAGTATTTAGGATACACTTGAAGAGTGTTTCAAACTGCAGTTAGAACACAATGTAGCACAACAGGTGCATTTCAACGTACCACTTGTTGATCCTACTACACAGGTTTCATCTTAACTGCACTATTGCTGAGTTGTTCCTATGCACTGTCCAAGGTACTGGTTATTCCTACAAATTACTAAACGTTTAAGGTCAAGATATCTGAAATATCACTCATTCCTCTGTAAATGTGACTATTTTGTTGTTGTTGTTGTTAATTTGCTAAGTTATGTCCAACTCTTTGTGACCTTATAAACCAGAAGTCTTCGATCTTGGTCCCTTTAAGGCTTATGGATTTCAACTCCCAGAATTCCTCAGTCAGCTATGCTCAAGTTCATATTCATTGTGTTGATGACACTATCTATTCACTGCTGTCCCCATCTCCCTTTGCCTTTAACCTTTCCCAATATCAGAATCTTTTCCCAAAACGTGACTCTAGTTAAAGGATATTCAAATGCCTCATCAACAAGAAAGGTTAGATTGGGAAAATATGGGCCAGAACGTGGAACAATAGTATCCTGTGTTCATCTTTTCTTGTACCACCTGTGTGAAGTTTTCACCAGGCTACTAGAAACGTTATTTGCATTTTAATTATTGTAAATTAACTTCAAATGTATTTCCTTTAGTCTTCTCTCATAAAGGGTTCAAATTCGCCCATCCTCCTTGTTCTCACTTTAGCTTTCTTCAAAATCTATTTAAGATATAAATGTCAAACCCTTTAGCATCAGTGATTTGCCATTGCTGTGAGGGGGGGTGAGAATCCGGACAGCTCTTGAGGCAACTGGACTGTTTGACATGCTTATCAGCCTCATCCACTCACGTGACGGGCAGAGAAGCCGAGCCAAGATTATTACCATGGTGAAGGAGAGGAGTTTCCCAGTTGTGAGAGGGGGTGACCTATGAGTGAACTCCCAGAAGGCTTCAGTGCTAGAAAAGCCTCGTTTCTGACTAGGTGATCTCTCTGTAGTCTTGAACTATGTTATTAAAATCTATTTCAATCTTGAGTGTGCCTGAAGTCTGATTTTTAAACACTTGCAAGAATGCTGAAGATCTGTGACAATAAGCTATAGGCGTTAAGTTTTGGTGTGTTTTGTTAGATTCTGGAGACCATAATCAAACACAATGAAATATGATACCTATCAAGATCTGTAAATGGGCAAATTTTTTACATAGCTTGGGAATCAATACCCCATCATTCTTTAACACCCAAGACACTCCAGAAAATTGCATTGCTGTACCTCAGTTGTAATGGTGGTGTAATCATCAGCAGCCATCATTACATCAGCAGCAAGGAAGTTGAAAATAAGATTAGTGATATCTGTGCAAACTGTCTTCAGCATGTGTTTGGCAATGTTATTTTGTGTCTCATCTGTAAAATAAAATTTATATGACTGAAATGCTAGAGCAAAATGCTAGTGCACATCACACAAGAAATCTTCCACAAACTTACTTCAGCATGATATGTATATATGGATTAAAGGGTAGGGTAGAAATCTAAAAAAATATAGATTTCTTTCCATAGTTAACCTTTATGTACACTAAACTTTCTTCTGGTGACAATGTGAACATTTGTGTCCAGCTGATTTTATTGCTACTAAAATGTGACATCAAAAAGAATGAAAACTCTACCGGAAAGGTCAAATATTTGAAAGTAGGTCATCCTGTTTCCAGCAGAGGGAAAAAACACTTCATGTAAATCATGAATTATAGAAGCAATAAAGATCAACACAAAAGTGTTGTGGAGATGAAGCAGCAGGAAAAAGAAGCAACAAGCCAAATCTGTAGCAGGAAATGATCTAAGAAAAATGGAGGAGCTGTATCCTCAACCAGGTGGAAATCAAAGCAGCCAGCAAACTATAAAAATGGTTCATATGAAATAAACAAAAAAGGAGGTACTTTGGCCACTGCACAATAATCAGCTAACAATATATAACTGTTTTCTTGTTGCTTCTGATTATATATATTATATAGCAAGAAGCCAAAAGCACCAGCCTGAAGATGGCAAGTGAAACCTTGCCGAAACGTTGCCAACCACAAGTTTCATGACTTCAAAATTTTGTTTGAACCAAACCACTGTAAGCATGTTCAACAAATTACTCTTAAAGCAAACTGACCTACCAAGATGTGTAAACCCAGCCTTTGTAATTTGATACACTGCAACTTCCTAAGTTTTTCTAATCTATCTGTTGTTTAACTCAACTGTTATTCTTTCAGTTCTCCATAATCAATAATTCTCTGCTTTAACAACAAAATGCTTATTTATTATTTTGTTATGAAACTTTTTATTTTACCTGTGAAATGTTTTGCTCCTTTTTCAAATAACCGGATATTGTTATACAAATTGGAAACTTCTTCCTGTAAATCCTTAATGGTCCTTTTTCTGCTAGCTCCAGAATGAGAAGTTGAGGACAAGAATACTGAGCGCAACACTTCCTGGTAGTTCTTTGTTAAGGGCCTAAAGAATAGGGGAAAACAGAATATCAGATGACAATGAGCAGAAACTAACCAAAAATGATAGACTGTCAAAACAAAACAGCATGGTCTTGGAACAGACTGACCTTCATGTCTGTCAGTACAGAGGAGTGAATGGCTTCCCATAAAGATAGAAAGGGAAGGACCCCAGACTGGGGAGCAGAATGTCCAGGTGCAAAAAAGAATTAGCCTTGCAGTACTTTGTGTCTTATTGCTCTTGTTAAATATAATTTTCCAGTGGGTATATAGGTAGAAAGAATGAACATGAGGGTGTGTTGCTACTAAGACAATACTCACATAAAAAAAAACCTGAATCTGGAGAAGAAATATAACCTGAAAAAAAATTCAGACAAGTTCTCACAATGATAAAGGGCAGGGCAAACGCATTCAAGATGTGGTTACTATAATCATATAATAAAAGTAGCACAGGCCTGTATGATTTTGGTTTTCTAATATGGTCTATCCTGAAAGGTTGACAGTGGGTGGGAAAATGTGTGTCTGTGTTAGATATAGGCCACTTGATGCATCCTATGCAATTTCTGGAATCAAAGGTTAGCTGTTTCAGTGATATTTTTCTAATTTAAATTCCATTTAAAGGAGCTGGATGCTAATAGTAGCATTCACTGTTTTCCTGTGATATGCTGATTGGTCAAATAATTTAAAAGCCAATAAAGCAGAGTCAAGAAAGAAGCTTCATTTCTTTAGGGGCATTAATGTCTAACAAGACAGTAACATTTTCACTCATCAGCTAGAACTGCTTGAAGAAATAAACACCCGGTTTGTGGAAGATTTCAGGTCATGAACCATAAGGGAATCTGGGAAAGTATATATATGGCTACAAGCTCTAGATGATTATAAAACAATCAGAACACACCTGCAGATCAAACCATGGGGACTGTCTTTCTATCCTTCTGACAAAGATAAGCATCTTCTTAGCTCTTAACAAACTACCTGCAGCTATAGTTTCATTTGTTAAAATACTGAAAAGAAAATGTTTCTGCCCTTTCAAGTCATGGGCAATATAGGCGCAGGCATCCATTTCTAACTATAACAATGCCAAAAATTCCATTGAGATTTCACAATGCAAACTCTCTCCATTCTTGCACTGTGAAATTGCAACCAAGTATGAAAGGAGTGGGATGTGTACCTCGATGAAGATTTTGTCTCTTGTCCTTTGCTGTTTCTATAGATGTCTCTGTGTACAAGAGATATGCAGTTTAATATTTTCCCAAGATAAATGATTGCAGCTACCTGATTAGGTGATCCGTAAGTTCCGTGATGAGCTCTTCAGGACAGTCTCTTATGTGCTTTCTTAAAACATCCTCAATTTCTTCTTGCGACATAAAAGGGATCTCAAGTTGCTTGCTTCTATCTGTTGTGATATGACAAATATTTCTAATTGATTGAAAAGACCTCTCATAGAAGAAGCTATTCGATTTTTACAGTAAAAGCAAGTGCAAAATAAATTCCTCCTGATATCAAAACTTGTTCCATAATCCAGGAAAACATCAGGTGCTGAGCACTGCTCCAAAGTTGTTTAAAATTATACCACAAATCTATGGCTTGTTTCTTATAAAGCTAAGATGAATTGAATTCAAAACACAGATAGGTGCAGTACTTAACCTTGGCTGATCTTGAAAAGCTAAGCATGGCCAAACCTAGTTAGTCAACAGATAATTTAGGAACTATAGTTGTAGGTTGGTCTAGGAAACTGAGAAACACCCTGGAAGAATTCATAGCAACCCAGTTCTGAACAGCTGCCACAAAAACTACGTGCATGTGAAAGTGAAGCCACCAGAAGAGAGGTTTGACTCAAAATCTTTAATCCAGGAAAGCAATCTATGAGAGCCTTAAAAATGGATTTTCTACCCCAAACTACTTATTTAAATGATCCATCACTGCTACTTGTTGCAAATAATGCGCTCTGGTACTGGGGTTGGTCAAAGCGTTTGATGAATGTGCTTCACAACATACAAAGCGTAAATGATTCACCTCTCCTTGAAGTACTAAAACAGCTGCTTCATTCAAATGCTTTGCATAGTGCCACCAGATGTAATGAACAGATGTTAATTATTTAAAGTAAAAATTAATTAGAATTTAAAGTAACTAAGGATTGTATATTGGGATTTCTTGTTCATGTTCATTTCTTTAGTAGCTGAGATAGATTTTTTCAAGAAGTGTCATTTCCTCAATGTTATTAATTTGCTTCAAGCCACTTTTCATAAAAATCACCATTATAGTAATATATTTAATTTTTTATTGAGGGTAGGTTCATATACATATACATTTTGTAGGCATGCATTTTATGATAAATTCAAGCTTGCATAAATAAAATGAAACACAAACAGACTTAGAAAACTACAAGAGGTAGCATAACCAAAGCAAGCACTACTTACTTGTGCTACTTGCTTGGGACTCATCATCACTATCAGCATCTTTTCTTGCTTTCTTTTTGGATTTTTTAGTTTTGATTTCTCTAGCATTTCCACAACCACTATCTCTCACCCTTCCAGTGCCCTCTGGTGGAAAAACAATATAGTTACCTTTGGTCATATTAATGAATCTAGTCATATTCATAGAACACATTCATAGAACATCAACTATTTTAATAAACATAATGAAATGGAACTGTTATCCTTGTAAAAACAGACAGGAAAAAATAATAACCCTGAATTTATAAAAGTATGCATGGAATAAGTAAAAAGGTACTATAACAAGATGCACAATAAGGAATTAAAGAGTACTAGGTGGACAATAATTCAATATTTATTCAAATTTTTATCTTTATCCATAAAATCTATGTAGAATTAGTTGAAAAATGTAACTCCTATGTAAATCAAACAGTTACTAGGAAAGAGAGTAGCATCTATAGCAAAACCTCAACCATAATGAAGGTTGGAATGAAAAAAATGCATTTGTATCTTCAATACTAGAATTAAAATAATACTGCTTTTCAAAAGGGATGAAATGATTATTGTAGATAATTTAAATAACAATTTTTATATAAAGTAGCCTCAATTAACCAGACAAAACATTTTATCTACAAGCTATATTCAAATTCTTTAGATGCATGCAGAAAAATTACAGAGCTGCATTGTTACTGAGGACTTAAATTGTTTACATTAAAACATTTTTACAGAGAAATGTCTGAATAAAGTGTATTCTTCAGAGAATCTTTTGTTTTTTTTCTCTATAGTTATTGTTATTAGAGAACAAAATTGCCTTTGAACTATCTATCCTGTAATAAATATCACTTAATGCAAGGAGCATCATACAATTACATATTTGGCTGACTTTCATGAAATTTACACTAATACAATTTTTTTTGTTCAATGCGACTTTCTTTTCCTTCTTCCACCATAGGTTTCTACTGCCTGCAGTCCCTATACCACAAGGATGGGCAATTATGGCCCCTTTACAAACAGTGGACTTTAACTTCCAGAATTCCTCAGCCAGCATGACTGGCTCAGGAATTGTGGGA
>JANHFO010002651.1:156807-166988 GCA_032468095.1 Pareas carinatus
CCCTCGGTAAAAACTCTTCCCGGATTAAAATCGCCACACCCCCACCCCTTCCCAGGGCCCTTGGTTGATGGAAGACACGGAAACCTGGTGGGCACAGTTCGACCAGAGGGACCCCTCCCTCTTGGCCCAACCAGGTCTCTGCAGTTCAGAACCTTATTTATTGAACTCCAACTTCAGTCACTTCATGCTGCCCTGTAGCTTTTAAAAGCACTTGCAGAATTGCAGATAATTCAAGTGGCTTTCCTCCTTTTTGCAATTGTAATGCGACCTGTGTTTACATCTGTTTCCTATTTTAAGATACCTGATTAGATGAAGCTGTACTGCTTTGAACTCTGGAAAAAAAACTGATTGTGGAAAGGTTGCCCTAAAGACATCACAGCTAAACAAAGGAGAAGAGGATATTATTTAGTAAGAAGAAATGACCCGTGTGAAATTGTTAATAGCCAGGTGCTGCTTATAATGTAAGGTGGCTATTTAGGTGACAACTGAAGCAGTTTAGGAAATGACATGTTAATTAATTCATTTCTTTTTTTACAGCTGTCTTGGCCTGTCTCTGTGAACTGTTTTCAGCCTAGTAAATAAAATTATCTTACAATTGGGAAACACAGAGGTCTTAGACGTGGCTGCTTTGTTTAGTTTTTTTGTGTCATTGGAATGACCATTTACTGAAAAATTATCGACTCCTTGATGATGCCAACAAAGTGCAGTTATAATGCACCTGGAGAATTGAGGAGATGGGGAATCTCAGGAAGAATGTCACAGTTTCCTAGGGAGAAGGCATACATGCCAGAGACAAGCCCAAAATAAGTGACTGCACAAGCCTGAACTGGATGGGAGAGATAAGAGGTTCAATGTAGTCACACCTTAGAATCTCTCAGAATATATTTATTAAGTTAGAAAGTTGTGGCTTTAGTCTGGCAAGATTCTGTCTCTATTAGATGTAAGCAAATAAAGAATTAGTTAAATTTCACAGTGTTGTCTTTGGACGTGCCTGATAGCACAGCATAATCTAATATTTGTATGTATAATTCTTCATTTGACATCATGCAAAAAAATTTTCCTTCACAAACCAGTCATCTCCAACATTATTCAAATATTTAACTTCAATTTCTATTTCAATTTTATTATATTTCTATACCGCCCTTCTCCTGACGGACTCAGGGCAGTGTACAGCCAAGTAAAACCACACAACAAATAATAATACAAAAATTAAAACCATATTAAAATAATTAAATAGAGGCCATAATTTAAAAATCCAATATAAAACCAATTTTGATCTAAATAAAACAATTTACAATAATAAAGGGAGGGGGTTGGGATAACCCGGCCTGCATAAAAAAATGTGTCTTTAGGGCACGATGGAACACACGGAGGTCAGATATCGTACGTATCTCAGGGGGGAGATCATTCCAGAGGGTGGGCGCCGCCACAGAGAAGGTTCTGCCCCTGGGGATCAACAGCCGATAATGCGTGGACGACGGCACCCTGAGGAGGCCTTCTCTGTGGGAGCGTACTGGCTGGTGGGAAGTATTCGCTGGTAAAAGGCAGTCCTGTAAGTACCCAGGTCCTAAGTCATGGAGCACTTTAAAGGTGATAACCAACATCTTGAAGCGCACCCGGAAGGCCACCGGGAGTCAGTACAGCTCATGCAGGAGAGGGGTCACATCGAAGCACCTCCTTGCTCCCATAATCCCTTGCGCGGCCGCATTCTGAACCAGCTGAAGCCTCCTGATGTGCCCCAAGGGGAGCCCCATGTAGAGAGCATTGCAGTAGTCCAGACGGGAAGTGACAAGAGCCTGAGTGACCATGCATAAGGAGTCCCGATCAAGAAAGGGACGCAACTGGCGGATCAGGCATACCTGATAAAAAGCCCCCCTGGCCACGGCCACCATATGATCTTCCAAGGACAGCCGTGCATGTAGGAGGACGCCCATATTGCGAGCCCTCTCTGTGGGGGCCAATATTTCACCCCCAATAGCCAGTGATCGCATCAACTGGCTATATCGGGACACCGGAAGTCACAGCCACTCAGTCTTGGATGGGTTGAGCCTGAGTCTAAACATTTAAAATTTAAACATTTCCTGATGCTTCTCTTCCTGGAGAAAGGGTTTTATTTTTTTGGTAGTGTCTTCCAGATGTTTATTTGTGTTGACACTTATTCAGTCATACAGTGCTTCTTGTCTTCTTTCAGTGCAAAGCAGCTAAAGGTTATATTGTGATTATAATAAAGTATAAGGATTATGGATAGAAGAAGTCAACTGCCGGTATGTTCTTTTCTTGTCTTCTTACAGAAAGCTTTTTTTCAAAGAAAAGACTGCTCCAGGACTCATCTATTATCAGGTACAAGCAAGCAAGGACAATCACTGATTGAATGTCAGAGACAATTGATGGTTGGTCAACTTAATCAGCAAACATCTGAACCTTCTCTGCCAACTGAAGTGGACAGAACATAGTGCTACTATACAAAAAGTAAAGGGACATGCAGAATAAAGGTGAAAGCAGTAAAAGTACATGCTGAAGTTTTTGTATTTTATATTTTAAAAACAAAGCTGGGTAACGATAATTTTCTGGAAAGGCTTATAATCCGTGGACAGATTTCTCCATTTGAAAGAAATAGCCATGAGGCATAGGAATGTTTACGCTAGATAATGAGGAAGGCTAAACATTTGACTTTTTTGCTTTTATGCCTAAGATTTATTTTTAAATGTCTAGCTTCCAAAAAAACAATGTGAAAGAAGAAAATAAAACAAAAAGAAAGGAAATATGGATAGACAAATACTAATATTTTTGGAAGTGTGCAGAGTTTTGGGAAATAAGGGGATGCCTTTAAGGCATGGGTCAGAGTATCTAACAAGCTGTCTCACCCCAATGGGATTGGCCTGTTCCATTCACTCCAGTGGAAGAGGGCTACCAAAGAATTTCAGCTGGCAGGGGCTAGAAGAGTCTTTTCTGAAAGAAAGGAACCTTCCAGAACTTCTAGTCCAACCCCCTGCTCAAGGTAAAGGGACCTTATACCATCCTAGACAAATGCTTGTCCAATGTTTTCTTGAAAGTCTCCAGCATTGGAGCACCCACAATGTCCTCCAAAGTGTCCTCTGCCCTTTGAAATAGTCTCACACCAGAGGTGAGGTCAGCCCTCTTAAAATCTGGTCTGCCAACTGGCCTGAAGCCACAATAGGTGTGTGTATTGCTGGTGTTGACTGACAAAATAGAGAGAGAATCTCTTTCCCCATGTGGTTCCTTTGGTTTTTAGTCTTTATTTAATCTTTCTAAGTTTTAAACTTTTGCATTATCTTTTAAAAAATAGTTTTATTGTTTTGTAACCACCCTGAGCTGCTGCAAAAGTGAGATGGGTGGCATATAAATTTAATAAATGCATGCATGCATATTTTTGCCCTTGATGTTGACTTCTGAAAATAACATTAAAGAGTATCACTTTATTATGGTTGTTGCTTGTCCCTAATTGAAATCTGTAATTCCACTGCAGCTGTAACAAGAAAAACAAAATATTAAGCTCAATCACATATCCTGTTCTGCAAAATTGGGTTCCAAGTTCACAACCTATCCCTAAACAAATTCAATGTAGCTTGGGAGTCCAAGTTCTAAACTGGGGGTTTGTAATTAAAGTTGCCATCTCCCGTAGGTTAGCTGAGAAATTGGGCTGCTACTGTTAGTGATTTCTAAAGCAGAGGTTTTCAATCTTTTTCAAGCTGCGAACCCCAAAACATGTTGTTGCTATGAGGCGGACCCCATTCCCACAAATTCAACTAATTACTAATCTGCAATTCATGTATATTAATCTTCCCACATTTTTCTTGACCTGTCTGCAGACCCCCTGACAACTTACTACAGACCCCAAGGGGCCCTCAGACCACAATTTGAAAACATCTGTTCTAAAGAATGGCAGGGTAGCTCATTTTCCAAGCTGTGCTTTGAATATCAAAGTTGGTTACCTCATATGATTCCTTACTCTTTTACATGTGTGGCATTTTCCTGAGGAAGAAAACTTAAGCATGTCTTTTCAAACTTTCATTCAGAGCTGGCCAAACATTTTCTGTCAATTTCAAAGGACATTCAAAATGCCAAAACATGACTGTCCTTGGAGCAAACTACCTGTGGTTTATTGTAATTCCAAAAAATCTATCAACTCAATAAAATATACCGTTGTGGAGTTCTGTCACTAAGCAAAGGGAAAATAACATATAACTGTTTTATACTAGTGAATGTAATTACAAACCAGGATCTTTTATCATTTCTGCAAAAATACAATTTACATTTTAGTAACTATTATGTGGATATTATTTTGCTTTCCTGATTTCATTTCTTTCCTTATATTTGACAGTGAACTCTAGATGGCAGCATAGATGAGTGGATATTGAATGATGGAAAAAACACTTTTGCTCTAAGCACATCCATTCAAACACGCTGATGGAATTTTCTACCGTTATCACTAAATATTTCTTTTTCATTTCTGTATTATTTCCCCCTAAACATAGAATGAAGAAATCAAAGGAATTTACCCTTTAAACTAGAAACCTCTGAGTGCCTATGGTAGCCTAAAGAAACCAGGATTTTTGTATGTGTATATGTGCGTATATATGTGTGTATGTGTATATATGTATATGTATATACACACATATACATATGTACATACATACATACATACATACATACACACACACACACACACTAAATAGATGCAACAGGCGAATTCAAAAGGTCACAGGATAATTCTGTTAGCCATAGACCCAGGACTGACTTAGAATACAAAATAAAATGGAAATAGCTCTTGGACTTATAGACCGCTCCATAGTGTTTTACAGCCCTCTCTCAGCAGTTTACAGAGTCAGCATATTTCCCCAACAATCAGGGTCCTCATTTTACTGACCTCAGAAGGATGGAAGGCTGAGTCAACCTTGAGTCTGTGAGAAGCATACTGCTGGCATAATGAGCCTGCAATACTGGATTCTAATCACTGCACCACTGTGGTTCTTAAGAGAAATAGGAGAAAACATTTTGTTTGAGCTATTGCAGCCCAAAAAAATTACCCATGCATACTTTATTACATACTAAGATCTCAACAAAGCATTTGCCATGTAAGGCAATCCTTTAAGACATATATCACTTCATTACTCTGAGAACCAGGCTTTGAAGATAAAGCATAATAACTGAATAACCGTTACTTCTTTAAAAATGGAAAGTAATACTCTTAGGTACTCTACTGTTAATGATTGTCTCTTGTCTTTCATGCCCCATGCCTCCTAAGGAATTTTGCTTTGATAAGTTTGATTTAGTAACTTCCCAAAATCAGTTAGCAATAGTGCTTTTTTTGTCATAGAATGCACTGGAAGACAGTTCTGGCGCCTTTTTTTGCCTTAATTACAATAAATTAAATTTATGTTAAGAACTGAACATATTTTTTTAAATAAAAGATTAACAAGATGTGAGTTCTGGCATCTTTTTCATTACAAAAAAGGTACTGGTAAAATTATCTCACCTTCTTAGTGAATTCTATTTTGCTTTGTTTATGAACATTGTTTAGTAAATAAAATTTAACATTTCCATCACAACAAGCATATATGTAAGGAGTAATAAAGGATCTCTAATTCAAACATCTATCAAATACAAACCAAAGCTGAATAGAGGTTCATAAAAGTAAATATATTGAAGGGAGTTGACAATGGTTTAAAAATATGTGATAACTGTCTAAAAAAATAATGATTGGAAAGATAGCTGTACAGATACCTTTTTTTATAAAAGCAAGAAGTTTTATAAGCTGTTGTAAAAAAAATGTGTCGCCTTGCAACAGGCCGGTTAAAACTCCTAGACTGGGACTGCAGGAACTCCATTCTGTATTCAGAAAAAATCCCAGGTTCCTCATTAAAAGCAACCCCCAGATACCTTTATCAGATAGATAAGTCAAATACTTATCTATATCTGATAACAATTTGGATGTTTTCTTCTGTTTCATTTAAATATTATAAAGTATATTTTTAATTAAATTAATGTACATGCCCTCAGGATTGAAGATGTATCTACTTTTTGTTTTTCAGAAAAGAAAGAAATTGGGAAGGAAAAATTAAACTTAAATAATCCAATGCAGCATTGTCATCTTTGTGATGTTGATCAATCTTGTTCCACAATTCTGTAGCATCTGTTCTGTATGTGCTTGAGTATGCCCTGAGAAATCTTTTCATTTCCAGCTCATTGATTGCATTCACAGTGTGGATATAACAGTTAAAATTATTAGCTAGAAATATTCTTCTCCGCCATGTTTTTTAACAGAAGATAATCTTCCACACTTTTTATTTGTTTTATTAGTAACATCATATCAAAAAAGTTATGTTAGAATATAGTATGAATTGATAAACATATTCTTTCTGAAAGAATGGCTAGATTCAGAGTTGTGATTACTTAGTTTTGCTGTGAAACAATACACAAACTATATAAAAACATTGTATAAGATAGGTGGTCATCTAAATCTTGTAAGTAAATAAATAAAATGGCAACGCTGCTCAGTTAAATTCCCTATTTAAGATCACAGATGGTAACTTACTGCTAAGTAAAACAGGAATAGGAAATTTTGCTCATAGGCAGAAATCTTTTGTAAGTGTGCTTACTAGCAGAAATGACAGTGTTGACAAAATATCCAGATGGTAGCATTTTTGTTATGACTGAGTCCAAGATCTCTATGACATGCTTGATTTCATTTTCATCTCTCTCCCCTAAAGTAGACATTGAAAAAGAGCGATGACAGTCAATGGCAGCCAAAAATCAGAAGTCTGATCATACGTTTTTCAACTACCAGATTTTACAGTGTAGAAAGCCTAGCATGCTAAAGCTACAATTTTCAATGAAAATCCCTCTCCTTATGAAACAATCTCAACAGAGCAGAACCAAATGCCAATCAAGGCCTCAAGAATAACAGTAGTTTCCCATTTTTATTTGTTTCAATTAATAAAAAACAGAAAAAGGAGCAGAACACAAAGTTAATAGATACATTGTGAAAGAAAAGAAAGAAACACAAAAAGTGCTTCAACATATAGTTTTAATCCAATATATACATGTCTAATACAAATATTACTCAAGTACATGCATATATTTCTAATATATTTCTATAGCTTTTTATATCTATTGTATTCTGCATAAAGGAATCCATTATTTCATTGTACTTGTCTATACGACATCTATGTCAATAGGCAATTTGCTCATAAGTAGCAAACGCAATCAGATCCTTAATTTATTGACTAAATAGAACCATAATTTATTTTTCAGTGCTAAAATATTAGTTCCTTAGCCATAGTAAGGATCTAGAGAATTCATTTATGTGGTCCAGTTGTCAAATTCCATGTATTAGGTATGCAGTTATTACCTTTTGTCGTACAATTCTATTTATATTATCCACTACTTTCTTCCAAAATGTGTTAAGTATAGGACATATATGTTTTAAAGAAGCATTATCCTTATGAATCTCCAAAAAAGTGCTGGTTTTGTGAGTACTTTTCTATGCAAATGTAATAATGTTTGGATTTATAGTCCAAAAATTCTAAATATTATTTTTGTTGTACAAGTCATAATTTGAGTTCCATCAACACTCTTGCTGTAGACATTAAGCCACGCTCCCATGTTCTTGACAATATAGAAACTTTTGGTTATTTATTCCATTCATTTCTTAACATCTGAATATCATATTGTTTTATTGATAACAAACTAATAGTAGGGATTTTTTTTTAGTTTGAAAGGATTTAATACGTTGTTCTAGTATTTCAGTTGTCTTAGAAACTGAAAAGTCTTCTGATTCAAACAGTGATGTTAACAAATGTTGTAATTTAAAGATTGCCTTTGGCTTATATGTGATAGATGATATTTATCTCTTAACACAGAGTATGTTAAAAATTCATCTTCATCATTTATCAGTTGGTCCAAAGTCAATATCCTCGCTTCCATCTAATTTTTCTGTGTCATCACTTTTCTCCCAATTTTCAGCATTTAATTTCCCCATAAAGTCAGCTTGGTATGGAAAAAGGGGTTAAATCTTTTTCATTAGACACTACATTCCATAACTTCCCAAGTAATACATTGTTTCCAGTGATACTAGATTTTTAGTATATTTAGACCCATTTAAACTAACAAAGGATGGCCAGTTGACATTATGAATAAACAGGATTATCTCAAGAAAGCTGAGAAGCAAATTTCCAACATGCCATTTTACCAACTTATCTCCTCAGACCGCCTAGCAATATTTTAGAATGAAATAGCAATAGCAATAGCACTTAAACTTACATATCATTTTACAGCTTTACAGTCCTCTCTAAGTAGTTTACAACCCCAACAATATGGGTTCTCATTTTACCGACCTTGGAAGGATGGAAGACTGAGTCAATCTTGAGCCAGTCAGGATCAAACTGCTGACAGTCGGCAGAGTTAGTCTGCAATACTGCATTTTAACCACTGCAGCACCATGGTTCAATAATCCATCTGATGAAAGAATTTCCCAAAAGACAAACAAGATTTTACAGGGAAACACCCAAGGAACCCTAATTTAATCCTGTTGCAGGGAGGCGGAACAGACCAAATAGTTCCTCCCTAGGGGCCTGATGGATCCTGAGTGGTTCCAGACGGAGCTTGGGCCATTTCCGGATGTTCTGACCCATGACTCGGCTGAGGAGCTTGCTGCCCCTTGGCAGGTGAAACGAGGCTGGCTCCAGGGTATTGTGAATGCTTCCTTGCAGGAGGGTGTCATTCTCTCCGTCTTGAAAGAGGCGGTGGTACGGCCCCTCATCAAGAAACCTTCACTGGACCCAGCTGATTTAAGTAATTATCATCCCGTCTCCAATCTCCCCTTTGTGGCGAAAGTTGTAGAGAGTGTGGTTGCACGACAGTTCCCCTGGTACCTGGATGAATCTGTCTATTTGGAGCCGCTCCAGTCCGGCTTCAGGCCTGGGTACAGCACGGAGACGGCATTGGTCATGATGGTGGATGATCTCTGGAGGGCCCGGGATAGGAGTTGTTCCTCTATCCCGGTCCTGTTAGACCTCTCAGCAGTTTTTGATACCATAGATCATGGTATCATGCTGCGCCATTTGGGGGGGTTGGGAGTGGGAGGCACCATTTGTTGGTGGTTCTCCTCTTACCTCTCTGGCTGGATGCAGACAGTGTTGACAGGAGAGCAGAGGTCGACACCGTGGGGCCTCACTTGTGGAGTGCCTCAGGGGTCGGTCCTTTTGCCTCTCCTGTTCAACATTTATATGAAGCCGCTGGATGAGATCATCCGTGGCTTTGGGGTGGAGTACCATCAATACACTGATGACACTCAGCTGTATATCTCCACCCCAGGCCACCCCAACGATGCCTGTTCCTGGAGGCCGTGCGGATCTGGATGGGGTGCAATAGACTCAGGCTCAATCCCTCCAAAACTGAGTAGCTGTGGCTGCCGGCTCCGCGATATAGTCAGCTCACTCCATCGCTGGCTATTGGGAGAGAGTCTTTGGCCCCCATAGAAAGGGTCTGCAATTTGGGCTGTCCTTCGAAGACCATGTGACAGCTGTCACCAGGGGGGCTTTTTACCAGGTCTGCCTAGTCCACCAATTGCGCCCCTTTCTAAATTCCGATGCCATGTGGATGGTCACTCAAGCATTCGTCATGGCCTGTCTGGACTACTGTAATGCTCTCTACATGGGGCTCCCCTTGGGGTACATCCGGAAGCTCCAGCTGGTGCAGAATGGGGCCGCGTGGGGGATTGTGGGTGCCAATGGCAGAATTCATGTGGCCCCCCTTCTGTGCGAGCTGCATTGATTGCTGGTGGGCTTCCGAGTGTGCTTCAAGGTGCTTGTTATGACCTTTAAAGCGCTCCATGGCTCAGGACCCGGTTACTTACAGGACTGCATTCTGCAAGCAAATACCTCCCACCGACTGGTACACTCCCACTGAGAGGGCCTTCTCAGGGTGCCGCCGGCCAGACAATGTCAGCTGGCGACCCCCAGGGGGATAGCCTTCTCTGTGGCAACTCCCACCCTCTGGAACGACCTTCCCCCAGAGATTCGTACCATCCCAGACCTCTGTGCTTTCCGCCGTACTATAAAAACTCACCTTTTTACCCAGGCAGGGTTGACCTAATTCACACCTTTCCCTTGCCTGAATATTTTATTAATTTTAATTTCCTATTTTAATCTGGTTTTAAA
>JANHFO010002652.1:89830-107494 GCA_032468095.1 Pareas carinatus
ATAGCTTTGAACAATCGCTAAGTGACTAGTTGCAAGTTGTGAACTGCCTGTATCTTTGGTGTGACAATCAAAATAAAACAAAAAATAAGTATAGCAATAGCACTTAGAATTATATACCTCTTCATAATGCTTTACAGCACTCTCTGGGCAGTCGTCCTATGCCCCCCAACAATCAGGGTCCTCAATTTTACCAACCTTGGAAGGATGGAAGGCTACCTTGAACCAGTGAGAATCAATAGCAATAGCCCTTATATTGCTTCACAATGCTATGTAGTCCTCTAAGTGTATTATAGAGTCAGCACATTGCCCCCAACAATCTGGATCCTCATTTTATCAACCTCGGGAGAATGGAAGGTGGAGTCAACCTTGAGCTGGTGAGAATTGAACTGCTGGCAGTCAGCAGAAAGCCTGCAATACTGCATTCTAACCACTGTATAATCTTAAGATGCTTGCACTAGAAACCATTTCTGAATCTACCTTGGAATATAGCCCAAGAAAATGTCTGTGTCTAAACTCTGGCCTCTAATGGACAGCCATCATCTCTCCCCTGCTTAATTAAAAGTACATGATGCCACTGTTGTGTTCCAGCACTGCCCTTCATTATTCCAGGGTGCTCATCCTGAAACAATTGACTGACCTTTGAGACATCAAGCCAAATTAGATTTTTCCCTCCGATAAATTCCATATAATTGAAGGTGTCCAGCTGGATTGTTATCTGTCACTTGATGTCCTGGTAAAAGAATTAAAGGATCTAGGATTGATGGTTCTTTTCTCATAGTGTTTGCATGTGAGACAGGCAGGTGGGGAGAAGAGGCTGGTTGCAAGCAATACACAGAATCGTGAAATAATACAAATCCTCTAAAACTCCTAGTTGAACACAACCTGTCTCTGTACACACTCACACATAATTGCCTCTTGCTTACATTTTGATTAGAAGAACTAAGGAATGTCAAAATCATGACTAGAATCCCATAGCTGAGTTTATTTGTCCAAGTCTTTCAATTCTCTGCTACTTGATGCTTAACACTTTCAAAGAATTCATAGCAGTGGCTACAGTGGATAAACATTCTGGAACTCTTTTGATTTTCACAGTTAACGTGCTGTGTAGTAAGGACAGCACATTATCCCGATGGGAATGGGCCTTGAGATTGGTTGTCCTTCTGTTAAAGAACCACAAACCCCTTCAAAGGGATGACTTGAAAATGGCCATTCTGGATTTCAGTTTCTACACTCTATTCAAGACACGGAACCAATTGGTTTTTCTCTAATACATGGACTTCAATTTTCAGAATTCCTCAGCCAGAATTCCTTAAGCCCATCAACTTAAAGTTGACAAGCTTGAAAAGCTATTCTAAACTTTCCCTGGTGCAGAGCAATCTCTGAAGGTTTGGGTATTTTTAGCATAATATGGAAGGTTTTCACAGTACTGAACAAGTATTCTTGCGACTTTCTGTTTAATAATCCAGGCTGGAGCCTGACCAGATTTCAGCCTGCCTCATTTCCCTGAAGCCAAGTCCCTCTTGCATTGTTTGGAACTATAATCGCTTTGCTTCTATCGCAGTCAAACATCCTGCTAGAACTCGCTGGCCCCACAGGTGCTGTTCACCCATGCCTGGGAGGCCTAGGTTTCTAAAATAGGGGAAATTAAGATTTATTTCTTGAGCTGACATTTTGCAAGCTTCATGGGCTCAGTTGCACATATCTCTGCTGAGATGGAGAGAGAAGCTCGCAAGTGGAAAGTGCCTGAGCTACATGTAACAGCTGATGGAGAGTAACATTTGAGAGTGGCAGTCATAAGCCAGAAAGTCCTTCATTAAAATTTTCATTGGGCAGTCTTAATCAAGCTGCTGTTTTTCAATCTCTAATGCCCTGAGATGTACAGGGATGAAGTAAAGTCAACTTTACTCAAAGAAGTATGAGAAACTCAAATGTCAGCTTCAGCAGTCTGATATTCTCCAGGTCACTCCATCCCATGGAGTTTGAGTCCACCACTCTTTAGGGGACAGCATCTCCTTTCTTTTCCCTGGTTTCTCCAGAGAGATTTAAAGGCTCCAGTAAGACAGAAGGCACAGGAAAAGCAAATAGATACTGTATATCTAACCAAACAACAGCAGGGAACAATCTTTCCTCATTCTCATTCCTTGAATAAGATCTTTTCCATTTACTCCCCAAAACTATTTTTCCGTGTTCACAAAATAAGATGTAGTAAAATTAGGGAAGGAGTTTGTGACTGCATTCACATAACATGCTGATCTTGGTGAGGGCTAACCTAAATTAACTTTCTTGTGGCTTAAAACGTTTTGTGAACCCAGTGCATCTTCTGAGTTGATTCAGTGCATTGTAAGCAACCTCGAAAAATAGTATTTCAATATCCAAATTAAATATCTCATGCAAACCCAGTCTAGGCCCGGGATTGAATTTGGGAACTCTCTGGACATACATCTTGGCGATTGGAAGGATCTTGTGTGTATAGTTTGTTGGCTCTTGTGGAACTGTCCAGTTGTCTGTGATACTAACTTCAATGCTTCATTAGTTCAGGGGTGTCCAACCTTGGCAACTTTAAGAATTGTGTACTTCAATTCCCAGAATCCCCCAGCCAGAGTTGAAGTCCACAAGTCTTAAAGTTGCAAACATGGGACATCCCTGATCTTGTCTAAAGCGATCAACTAGATCAGCCTCATCAGCGATTGCCAATGCTGCTGCTGCTTAAACATTTGCAGCCGTCTGGAAAATGCTCTGAAGGTGACAGAAGATTTTGAGTGTCTCAGAGAAGAGGAAAATGAAGAATTAAAAAATATCCTCCTTGCAGTTCCCCCACTGCTTTTCCGATATTTTCTTCCTTATTTTTTGTTCCTTGAATCCTAAGGAAAAAAACATTCCAAGGAGAGTTCCCCTCTCAAATTGTATTCAGAAATACATAGCCATGCATTATGGTACTGAGACAGGGGGAGCTGTCCTCAGTCCTGAAATGATTGGCCTTATCAATATCCTTGAAATAGCAAAGGGTTTGATTCAAAAGAGACATTACATCACAATGCCTAGAGTACAGTTGTTAAACATAAGACCCGTGCCTCCTTGAATCTGACCTATGGGGGCCCCCTGAAGGATGAGCATGGTGCTCCTGTGGGCTGGCAGCTGTGTGGGTATCACAGGGGGCCCAGTGGTGATTATGGGGCTGTGGGGGCACCAGTGGTGGTCGTGGGGGGCTGCTGTGACATCAACAGTTGTCACAGAGGGCCACAGAGGTCTCAGTGGTGGTTGCGGAGATGGGTCAGCAGCATTCGGAGGTGCAGGGTGGGTCAGTGGTGGTTGTGGGGGTGTATGGGTTCAGCGGTGGTTGTGGGGGACAATGAGGCATCAGCAGTGGTCACAGAGGGTCAGCGGTAGTTGCAGGGGCCTACCAGGGCAGCAATAATGAGAGTGGGCTGCAGTGATCATGGGGGGGGGGTGCAGTAGGGCCAGCCCACTATGGGCATGGCAACAGTGGCAGTGGCCCTCAGTGAAATTAAGTTTGAAACTCCTGACCTAGAGCATTGAATAGAGTATTGAAAAACGAGAACCAGTTTGGTGTAGTTACTAAAGCATAGGCTATAAACCATGAGACAGTGAGTTCTAATTCCATCCTAGTTAACAAAGTCAGTCACTTCCTCCCAGCCCTAGAAAGGAGGCTATAGCGAACCACTTCTAAAATCTTACCAAGAAAACTGCAAGAATTTTTCCAGGCAGTTTTTACAGGAGTCTTCACTGACAGGCAGGCAGGCACACACACACACATACACACACATGTACGTGTGCACGCGCACACACACACACACACACACACACACCACATAAAAGTTGAAAATGATATTTTAGGGCAGCTTTCTCAATGTGGTCTCTTCAAATCCTCCATCCCAATTCACAGTCAGTACTACCCAAAGGTTGTGCTGATTGAGAAGTCTGAGAGTTAAGTCCAATATAACTGCAAAATCAACACCATTATCATCAGAGGTACTGATGATATCAACCTCTACCAGGTAGCCAATGCAATGTCATGATCTTAATCCCGCCTCTTGTGTGTGCGTATGTGTATTGGGATTGAGCTTTGGTTTAGGACATATTGCATCTTATAGATTTTGAGACTCCCTCCCTCATGTCAAATTAGGGAAAGCTGATTCAGATCAAATCAATGAATTTACTGAGAAAAATTCCTCCTTCATGTTTCTTTTTCCAAAAAGATATAGAAAAAAATGAAGAGGTCTTTGCCCTGAGAGTGACGTCACACAGATAATATGTTGACTGTCAGTTATATTACAGAAGAGTTCAAAGGGGATGGGACTAAAATGGTTCTGACTGCTTAAGTTGGGTGGAAGAAGAAAAGACTTAGAGAATATGTGTTAGGCTTAAGGCAACATAGCAATTCCACCTAAAATATTCAGCATAGTTCTAGCTGTCATTGGAAAAAGCTTCTTGGAACAGTAGAAATAAGCCACTTTTGAAACAGAAAAGGGAAGTAGAGAGCAAAACATGGTTTTTATTGAGTTCTTATATCCAGTCGCCCAAAAATGACCTTAAAGAAAGGTCTCTTATATGAAAAAACTATGGATTAACAGGCCAAGATTATACCTGATATGAAAAATGGTGAGACAGAAGCCCTCTTGCATTTGATATTTCTATTTTTTTCACTGCTTTAACTCTATACTTTGGTTTCCTTCTGGTTTTGATGCCCACTAAAGTAGCTTCACCTGGTGGCACTCTCAGACACAGGGGAGTCTCACATTTCTCCAGCTATTCACAGGCAGCAAGAAACTGCTGCTAAAGCATTAGGTGCTAAAAGCAATCTTCTGATAGCTGTGCTTGTAACTAGTGCCAGTGCTTTTTTTGTCATAAAATGCAATAGTTCCAGCATCTTTTTGTCTTAAATACAATAAATTAAATTTACATTAAGAACTGAATATGTGCATTTTTTAGAATAAAAGATTAACAAGATGTGAGTTCCGGCACCCTTTGTTCTTACAAAAAAAGCACTGGCTAGTGTTATATGCATTTTGTTATTTCCGACACTATAAATATCCCACCGTTTTTTCACAGTGTATACATGTTCTATTTTCCTGCTTAGCAGGAATATGGGTGAGACAAAACATTATTGGGCAGTAATGCACAATCTGAGAGAAAGGAAATCTAAGACAAGAATGTTTCTGAGCATTGTGAGATTCCAAAACCTCAGTTTGAAATTGCTGATGACCTGTGAACAATCCTTTAAGAGCTTTATTTATAGCGTTTGCAAAGGTGACTTTCTGCCCTCATACAGGAGGGATAAAAAGCAAAATACAGTGACCATGACATACATATTTATATATTTTTACAAATAAATAATCCAATCCCCTACTCTGCCCCTCCTACCTGGGTTCACAATCTTGGCAGTTATAACATTCTATGACATTAATGCATTATTCCCTGGATATGCATCATTCTTGGTTTAACTTGGCACGAAGTATGTCCTTTGACCTGACCTGTTCATGTTCCCTTCCATTCTCGGATTTGACAATTGTTTTTGTTCAAACTAGCAGAATAACAACTTATGTAAGTATTTTACCTGATAAGGGTATACAATGGATAAACATGGAGTAACTGCTGCTCCTAGGCATGTTACATTTACAGGAATAATATTTGTTTCTTTTTTTTCCTGACAGCATGATACAGGGTTGAAATAAAGGGGTCCTTGGTGCTCTTGGAGCTTGCTTGTTTTCTTGAAGACATTTTATTCCCCAACTTAGGTAACATCATCCGTGCTAGCGATGTTACCTAGTTTGGGTAATGAAATGTCTGCAAGAAAACAACCAAATACAGAGTATTAAGGATCCCTCATTTCAAAGCTGGAGCTACAAATACTCTTATCAGTACTCTATAAACTCATTAGCGATCTCTGCTAAGTAAAAGATGATAAGGGGAGCTGCCGTTTTCACATTTTAATTCTCCCAATTGAACATCAATTGCTAATTGACTCAGATTACAATGACAGCCACAGAGCAAACTACTCACCAAACTTTGAAAAACCAGGCATTAATTAAATCTTGAAACAAGCAGTGAACAATGGAAGACTATCTCCGCATCAGAATGCATTAACCAGCCTGTGATTGTATAAATGAGGGTTTGAACAAATAAGGGGGATGCAGGAAGCACATGGTGACAAATGGCCCTCTATCATCCTCCTTAAAGATGGGATTATCAATTAAGTCTTCACAATTGGATAGAAATGTTCCAGGATAAGAAAAACGTGCTTGTAGAATTAAGTTCCTCTAATGATCACGGAAGTGAATCTTACATATTTGGGGAATGCAGCTGCTACTCTTTCTCCCAAGGATGTGAAACCTGTGTGTCAGAAGCCATGTGGGGTGATCTCCAATTCCTCTTCAATTACTGATAATGTTCAATAAATTATTTAAAGGTTAAACATCATGATTTTAAGACTGGGTAAGGGAGAGAGGATGAATGCAAGGGGAAGTGATTTGTGAAAAAGAATTAATAGGAAGAAAGCTTATCTTCGTCATGCTATGGTTTTCATAATGGCATGCCCCTTTGCACTTCTACATGCAATGCTTCCTACTGTGTGTTTGTGTTGATGTGTGACTATGTTGAGAAACTGCAATGAGACTCCTGCACAGGTTTGCCGGTAAAATTTGAACTAACTGGGAAGTTATAGTTTCTGATGCTGTAAGGTGACAAGGTGAATAGATGGGTGGTTCCAGAATCAGCCTGTAGTGAAATCAGTCAGAAATGCAGGAGAACTAATCCTTGAACAAGCAAAAAACAACAATTACCTGACATTATTATCCTTAGACATAAGACAGCACTTCTATTACCTTCTATTATTGGTATCTTATGATTTTATTACTTTGCTGTTTGTATGTGCATGGAGAGCTTATGCACTGGAGACAGGTTCCTTGTGTGTCCAATCACACTTGGCCAATAAAGAATAGTACTCTACTCTACTCTGCTCTATTCATCAATGAAGTTGACCGGACAATGCTGTGATAGCAGTCTTAAAATATGTGAAGGGTTGTCACACAGGAGGGAGACTTATTTTCTCTTGCCCCAGAGGCAAGACTGCAAGTTAGGGGAAATTTTTTTCAAGGAAGAAGGTTCAGGTGGACATCAGGAGGAGCTTTCTGACTGGATGAGCTGACAATCCTTGGAACAGGCTACTGCATAAAGAAGTGAATTCTCCTTCTTTAATTGTCTTCAGGAAAGGCTGGATGGTCATCTGCCACAGAGGTGCATCCCACACTAAACAAGGAGTTGCACTAGGCTATTTCCCTTCCTTATTATTATTTTATGAAATTCATAATGATATATCTAGGGGGGAAATACACACCTGCTTTCCTGGAAGGTCCTAAGATCTCTCCATACATTCTTCCTCCCTTCCATCAACTGATCTGTGATAAGGAAAAGGTTTTTATTTTTTTACAGCAAGATAAAACACACCAACAAACCAATGTTTTTACAATTATAAGTATAAAACTGATTAAAATGTTATCACCCGGTGCCGCTGCTCTCTTTTTGAGCACGCACCTAGGACATCATCGCCTGGTGTCACTACTCTCTTATGAGCATGCGCATGACCCATGACATCATCGCCCAGCGCTGCTGCTCTCTTTCTGAGCATGCTTAGCTCTGGGTCGATGCTGGGGAAGCTTGGCTCATGTGCCAACAAAGAGGGCTCTGTGTGCCCATTGTGGCATGCGTGCCATAGGTTCACCATCACTGGTATAGGGCCTCCTGTTCGAGCAGGGGGTTGGAATAGATGACCTCCAACACTGTATTTGGTTTTTCTGGATCCCACCAGCCGAAATTCCTTGGCTGATGGGATCTGCAGTAGACTCCTCCTGCTGGCCTAAGTGGGGTAGGCCAGTCCCATTGGGAAAGATACTTTTGCAGATACCCTGGGTAAAGGACTTTAAAAGTAGTAACCTACACGTTGAATTGTACCCGAAAGCAGATGGGCAACCAGTGCACCTCACATAACAGTGGTGTTACATGTGCCACCATCAGAGCCTCCAAAACTGCCTGGACCACTCTGTTCTGAATCCATGGTAGCTTCCAAATAGTCTTCCTAAGTATTGGATCTATCTTCTTGGTCAAGGTGATATATTACCACTTTTTAATTATTTGGACATTTATTGTTGACCAATTTAACTTGTTACTACTACCTTTAGCAATTTAGTTACCTTGAAGTTGACCTCAAGTAGGAGCCAGGACGGTGTAGTGGTTAAAAGCAGCACTGCAAGCTGTTTCTGCTGCCATCTGTCATTAGCCATCACAATTTCAGCAGTTCGATTCTCACTGGCTCAAGGTTGACTCAGCCTTCCATCTTCCGAGACTGGTAAAATTATTGGGGGCAATAGGCTGACTGTGTAAACCATTTAGAGAGTGCTGTAAAGCACTGTTCAGTGGTATATAGGTCTAAATAATAAGTAATAATAATAATTGCTTTGAATTCCTTCCTTTGCTGTAGGTTTGCGCCTCCCAAATATTACTTACCTTATTGTTTTTGCTTTGCTCTGTTTATATGCACTAGATTGCAGCTGACACCCCTCCCCTTCCCAGCTTTTACTCATTTCTAAAGATGCCTTTGGGATCTATATCAGGCCAGAGGCATTTTTGGACCAATGATGCAGGAGGCTGGCACTTTGCTCTATGGGGGGTATTAACCTTCCATTTATCTCCATTTTCATTTTTTAAAAGAAAAATCAGACGAAGCGCATAGTCTGTAAGGCACCAAGGGAGATTCCAGTGGGAGTCAGATGATTCAAGAAACTTATTTTTAATAGGTTTGCTCCCATTGCAAATAACATAAAGCTCTTTACCAGATAGGCTGAATAAAAGCATCAGAAAGAGGTCAGTCCCTGTTAGTAAGTACTTTTCCTTCAACCTCTAAAGTGCCACATAAATCTTATTGTTATTTATCCCCATGATCGAACATGACCTGTCAGGTTGTTTAATGGCTTAATTCTTGAACAGACTCCAGGCACGAGCCTTCAATGGTTTTTATCAGAATAACTGAATTTTAAAGGCCTTTTTTTGCCAGATTATTTAGAAAGAGACGAGGGAAGGAAGTTGAGTTCTCACATAAATTATCCTTCTTTCATTGCTGCTGCTTCTCGCATTTCAGAACATTTCCTGGCAAATACTTTCTACTGGAAAAACGAAGATATCTTCAGCCCTATTTGTCTTATTTGCTTTCCATTCAGAACAGGTATTCCTCCACATATTACTGTAATTGAGCCTGATGTTATTGTCATACGTCCTTCTAGTTGTTAAGCGGCATCAAATGTCTGATCCAATTTTTTCTAATTTTCAAAATTGTTTTTTTTTACTTTATAACATACATAATCTTCCACAGTAAATTAAAGAAAGGTTTAGCAAAGGAGAAGGACTTAATCTAGTAAATTATTTTAACAGTAAACATTTACATTTTAGGATAAACTTATCTACCTTTATGTAATTATCGTAATTATCATATTATATTATTTTTCATTTCTTACTTTAAACAGTTGTAAATTGCAATTTCAAATCATGTAACACATATCCACAGGCCAAGCACCATCAATAGGAAAGATCAGTTATTTATCTGTTATATGATCCAATTACGCAACAGCATGTTATGCATAACATATGAAACAACAATTCTCACTTGATTCCATTAATATCGCATTGCTCATTACTCTTCTTCTATCTTCTCCTTTCTCTTCCTTTTCCTATCTTTCTGACCCAAGTCCGTGAAACATTTTTCTGTCAGTCTTCAAGGAATCCCCCTGGTCATAAAGTGAATGACAAACACCGCAGTTGTTAAGCAAACCCATTGTTTGCAATGGCCATTTTTTTTTGCCAAAAATGGAAAGTAAATGCCAGTTTCCAGGTAAAAACTTGCAAACCACACTGCCATTTCCATGGGACACTGAAAATGACTGTAGATGCAGGTCGGCTGCCAAGTGCCCAAAATACGATCATATGACCATGGGAGGAAGGGGAGGGAGCTATTGTAAATTTGAATCCGATGGGTAAGTTATAACTTCAAACAGCTGCTAAGCGATCGGTTGTAAATTGAGGACTACCTATCTGCAGGTGTGAGCTTGCCCCTTTGAATGTTTCTTTCCAGCTTCATCTTTCCATTGAAGGAGTCCTGTTTATTGCAGAGATCCCATTATTTCCCAGATCCAAACTATATCAAGGGGTCGGTAGAATTAGCAATTTAGGCTTATCTATCATTCCATAGTACCTTTATAGCATTCTCTGGGCAGTTTACAACATTTTGCATATTGTCCTCAACAATCTGGATCCTCATTTTACCGCCCTCGGAAGGATGGAAGGTTGAGTCAACCTTGAGCCAGTCAGGATTCAAATCCAGGTTGTGGGCAGGATTTGCCTGCAATTCTGCATTCTAACCACTGCGCCACCAGGGCTCAGTAAAACCACAAAATCTCAAATCACATCCACCTATCAGGTCACTATGTTAAGACTGCAGTATGATTTATTTGTTTTGGCACTACCTGGTACGGGAACAAAATAATTGTTGAGAAACTACCAGCTAGATTGGAAGGGGTGGGTGGGAATCAAGCTTGGGTTTTACTTAGTCATTGCCAGCCAGATGTGGCATAAGCTTGACCTCCTACAAGATCCACGAGACCGTATCCTGTCATTCCTAGGAGAAGGTTAGCAGTTGGGGTTGATTCTTGTAATACAGGTAGACAATAATGAAGTTGCTTGCTTTAGCTATTTATGAGTGGCTCATGTTGCCGGCACCGGACAGTAATTGTGTTTTGATAACTCAGGCATAGTGGGTTGTAAGAACTCAGCCACTTGAAGTAAGCATTCAAAAGCCACTGCAGAAGGTTACATGCAATTGTCAGCTTTATATAAAAGGCGCATAACATGGGGGGGGGGGGTCTACACGTGAGCCTTAGGAACAATTCTGCTTCATTTTTCAGCTCTTAGAAAAATGTCATATTTGCCCTCAGTGAAAACCTTTCTATGTCTACATTGACTCAAATAGAAGCATTACAGTTACATCCCAGTTACTGACTAGGTCAGTGATGACTAACCTTTTAGACCGGATGAGTCCCCACTAATGAGTCGCAATTCATGATGTCATTGCCTGGCGCCGCTACTTCTTTCTGAGCTTGTGCAATTCTGGGGCGATGCTGGGGCGACTTGGCCCGCATGCCAGTAGAGAGGGCTCTGCGTGCCATACGTCCGCCATCATTGGACTAGGTTCATGCAATAAACTGAATTAGGTCAGTTAAAGAGCTAATGGCTGCACTGGCCCAGAATGCAGATAAGGAATGGTAACTCCTGTCACCTGAGTGGTGCATTAAAAGCCAGTTCCCTGCACTTTCCCACTGAGCTTTACGTCACCTTTCATCTGCTCAGGAAACTGCGATCTCAAATAGTAGGGAGGGGATCTCGTTTGCATCCTGCTGAGCTGCGTTTGATCACAGAATATTACACTGCTGAGAACATGCTGGAGCATCTGGAGAAAGAGAAAGGGAAAAAAAATTTCAATTCCTCAGGAATTCTTCAACTAAGTTTCATTTGGGGAAATTGGAAATACCTGATTCGGTCTAATACAGGGTTTCCCATCCTTGGCAACTTTTAAGACGTGTGGACTTCAACTCCCAGAAATCCCCAGATCTTATGAAAACCAAAAGCCAAAAAAAAAATAGCATGGGATCTACCTGCATTCGAATATCTCTGTAGGTGAAAAAAGGCAGTATCTGAGAGATGTATGATTCAATGCATGACTATTGTGAAGGTATTTTAAAAGCATGTGTTAGTTTTTGGGTTTCCCTATCTTGAGACAGATTTCTAATGTCACGTCTATAAATCATTTAAAGGTGGTGCTATCATTTGTTTTGCACTTGGCTTTCCCGCCCCCTCAATCTTCAGTTGTAAATGGATCTCCCCATGTCCTAACAATGCAAAATCAGTTTAGAAGTCAACAAAGCAGCATCAGCCAGAAGAAAAAACTATGTCTTGTACCTTTGGTATTCCTGTTTGATTAGCAAAGCAGGGACTTGTTTGCCTCTAAGCAGTGGCTCATTCAAACAGTCGCCAGAGCTGAACTGTGGGAAAATATTATTTCTCCAGGGAGGGCAGCCAATAAATATCATAAGTGCCCTGCTAGAGATCAGCCCAAAATTCTATCACATCCATCCTTTCGTAGCCAACCAGGTGCCTCTGGAAAGTCCACACAGAGGATAATTGGGTAATAGCAACTATTCTTCCTCCTTAATTATTGGCAATCATTAGAATCTATCATCGGTTCTGCCCGATAGTAGGATCATGACCCTGGAGGTTTGGCAGTGTTAATTAAGGGTATTAACCAATTCCCTATTCAGTAATGGAACTCCATATTAAAACATCTCTGCAGATGGCACACAGTCCAGTTTCGGCTTAAAACCGAATAAATGTAGAATGGGAAATTCGCTAATTCCTTTTGGGAATTCCACTGTCCATCTGCTCCTTGGGGAAGAATATTTTGCCTTCCCTTAACTGGAGGCCTTTATTTGCTCTGTCTCTGCAATGCCAGACAACAGGATGTGAATAGGTAGTCATATCTAGTCATAAAGTACACCCACTGCAACACTTTCCTTCCATATGTACTATGCCTGTGGGAAGAATTTCTTTTTTAGGCCTGTCTTTGAATGTCCCAGTAATTAATGTCTATGGAGATTCTGAGCCATTCAGGTCAGTTGTCTCAAAGGGGCTTCTTCAAGAGTCAATAGGACTTTCTTTATTTTTCCTTGGATGAGAAGCAAAATATCTTCAAGGAAAAACAAAGGAAGCCCAGTTGCCTCTTGAAAAAACACCTTTGGGACAACCTGAATGACTCAGAATTTCAGTAGACATTTAGCTATGCAGAACTGAAGAAGCTTCTTGAATGAGAAGTGAAATGTCTTCAAGGAAAAACAAAGAAAGTCCAGTTTACCTCTTGAAAAAGCACCTTTCTCCCAGTGATCAGCTTTGTTGGCAGTTCCAGGTTCCAGTATAATCAAAGGAGAAAAAATGCTCCATTGCATTCATATACTTCACTCATGTCCTCCTCCTGCTTGTTTTTTTTCTTATGATTTACATGTCAGAAGTGATCATCAAAATATTGTTCCAACTAATTGATCATTCTGACTGTTCTTTTCTGCAGCTTTTCAGCATCTAAAATATGGTTTTTTTTGGAAGTGTAGTGAACTTTCAAGCTATTAATGGCTCAGAAATATCAACATGGCATTGAGTGCTCATAGCAGTAGATTGTTCGATTCATGGCTTGGTCTTATTTTTATTTTTATAACTCCTAGATTGCTATATTTTTAATATAAGAATGCATGCCACTGTTAGGCATCTTTTGTTAGTGAGCTTTAAAACCCATAAGTAAAAGATGCCTTAGAGTACAAATGGAGGAACTGTACATGTAAACATTAAAAAAATCATCAACCTAAAGTCATAAAACAGGAAAAGGCTTGTGTCAAAGAAAGATTATAAGTATCTCCCTAAAGAATAATATAGAAAAGATTTGATTCAATTTTGGCAGCAATTTTAGGTACCTGGCAACTGGTTCACATTTATGGTCATTTGCAGTGTCTCATGGTCACGTGACCATGATTTTGGATTTTTTTGTTGGTTTCTGATGTTTACTTTGGATTTCTGTCAAAAAAAAACACCCATTGAAGAAAAAGACTTCATTTAATGGCTGCTCTGTTCACTTAATGACTACATCATCCACATACCAACTGCAGCACAAAAATGTTGTAAATAAATTCTGGTTGCATGGTGATCCACTTAACGACTGTAAGAGCCTTAATTCTTCTGGTTCAGTCATGGTCTTAAGTCAAAGACTGCCTGTACTGTACTTTGCCCCTATTGTGCAAACATTCCTCTGAAGAGCTCTTCTCTTGACTGTGGTGGAATCAGAATATCCTCACATATTTTTGGCATCCCAACAAACATATTCACTTAAAAATAAAACCCTAAACTAAATCAAGGGCTCCTTGCCAAGAGCAGTAGTGACTTTTCCTGGGGTGGAGAAGGAAAGTCTTCCAAGCAAGAAGCCATTAATTACTCAACAATTAGGAGGAGATTGAAAGCAAGCAACAATATGAAATGATAGCTTTTGCTGGGCTTCTGATTTCCTGTTTACTCATTACACACCTGGTCTATTATTGTGAATCTTCCCCCCTCATTAATTATGATAAATCTTATGCAGGCAGATGAGAAATATTTGCAGCTTCCAGAAATAAATGTTTTGAAAATATTTAACTTCCATGCATCAGGACCATTATGTTTGGGACACATTCCCAGGTGGCTCAGCGATGGCTGATTTCCATCACATGTGTAAGAGAAGATTTGCGTTCCAGGAAAGATGAACTGTGTGTTTAGCATACAGATGAAACTGTTGCATAGCTAATCAGCTCACTGGTTGAATGCCAGGCAGAGAAATTCTCTTGCAGTCTTCCTACCGATTTTTTTATTCACTCTGAGGAAAGAAGTTTGTTTGACATGGTTTCAAAGCAGAAGAGACTTTTGAAGAAATTGGGTGTTACCTGACGTTTTGGCTCATGTCATTTATAAGGTGGACAGGTTTCCTTTCCTTTCTTTATACAATCATCTCTCTATGGATCTGCAGCCATGATGACTTCTCATATATTCGTTTACCCCAGAGGTGTCCAACCTTGGCAACTTTAAGAACTGTGAACTTCAACTCCCAGAATTCCCCAACATGGCTCGCTGGAGAATTCTGGTATTTGAAGTCCACAGGTCTTAAATTTGACAAGGTTGGAGACTCCCAATTTAGTCCATAGGCAAGACATTAAGAGGGAGTGGGAAATTTTCCCATGAGCTCTGATTTTTCTGGTTCTAAGATGGCCCTGGATATCTTCTTCCTCATGAGAACTTCAGGAAAGCTGTCGACTCTGTCTCAGTGCCAACAAATTTGTTGGAAAAGTTTGCAATACAGGTAGTCCACAACCTATGACCAAAATTTCTATTATGAAGTGAGTCATTTCTTAAGTGAGTTTTGTCCCATTTTATGAACTTTCCTGTCACAGTTATTAAGTGAATCACAGCAGTTGTTAAGTTAGCCACATGGCTGTTAAATGAATGAGGCTTTCCCATTAAGTTTGCTTGTCAGAGTGTCTCAAGAGGTGATCACATGAGCCTGGGACACCAATTGTCATAAATATGAGTCAGTTGCCAGGTATCTGAATTTGGATCATGTAACCATTGGGTTGCTACACTGGCCATAAAGCCGTTCATAAATCACTAAGGTCATAAAATTGCACACCTTCTTAGCAATGGAAATTTGGTCGCGGTTGTGGTTGTAAGCTGAAGTCCCCCTGTGCATTCTTAGAAGAAACATCTGTGTTTGCTGCTAGCATCAAAGCTGATGCCAATAGTTTATATGTTGTAAAATATATATTGTATTTTGATCAGCTAGGGAATCTTTCTGTGCTGGTTTTATTGGGTGGTGAGCTCAGGCTGTAAAAATGTTTGTCCATATTTTCCATAACTTTATATATTTCTCTTCTGTATCTCCTTATCTGTCTTTGCACCACACTAAAAAGGTCCAGAGGTTATTGCTTTAGAAAAAAGAAGCAGCTTTTTACAAACAAGCTTATTCCTTCTGCTCTCTTTTAACATTTTTTGCCAATTTCATCCTCACTCTTTGGGGATGTGCCAGTCGGCCATTTCCTCCCCTCCCATCCAGAAGCTCAGTTATCTACCTACTAAGCATTTTGATTACCCCTTTGGGGTTTCTTTTCTGCTATATTCATTTTGGGGGGGGACCAAGTCTATATGTACTCCAGATACACATGTTATAGTTTATGTGAGGTCATAACTATTTATTTTATTTTACTTATTTGTCCCACTTTTATTATTTTTGCAAATAGCTCAAGGTGGTGTCAATGTCTCGCTAGAGAATCCAAAGTAAACTCCTGGGTCACATCTGTTTCCCCCCAAAATTCTGTTTATTGGCACAGCTGAGTTCAAATCTAACTCTAAAGGTTCCCAGACACAGACTGGTAATATAAAACAACCCTTTCTCTAGCCCAGGGGTGTCAAACTCAATTTCAATGAGGGCTACTTACACTGCCACCATGGCCAACCGGGCCTTCCCCCATCGCGGCCGCCATAGACCCCACGATCTCTCCACTGCTGCCACTAACTGCCTGCAACCACTCCAAGACCCGCTATGGCTGCTGTTGATCCCCCCATGACCCCCTCTATGACTCCCCCATGGTCAGCGGCGGCCTCTCACCGCATACCTTCAGTCGCTGCCCCCCCTACATGCACTTCTGCCACCCTCGGGAAGTGCCCCGCTAACCTCCAGGGCAGCCCTGCGGGCCTTGTGTTTGACACCTGTGCTCTAGCCAAACCCCCACACCTCTCACACAGTTTTAGTAAACAAGTCCATTTTGTTATGGGAACTGCCTGCTACAGTTCCACACCTGTTATGAAGTCCTTGAAACAGTTCTAAATTCTCACAGTCTTCGACAGGAGTGCTAAGGTTTTTGTTTCTCCATCTCACCCATTCTATACATTCCCCCCCTTTCCTATAATGTCAATTTGATAGCAAAGAGGCACGTAGGGATTTCAGTCTTGACAGATGGCAAATATATCCAACATGCCTCCTTCCCCTATCTTCTCCACAACAACAACCATGTGTGGTGAGTTGGACTGCGAAAAAGAGACTGGCCCAATTCACCCAGTTGGCTTTCATGGCTATGTTGGGACTTAAGTTTCACTTTCTAGCTTGGTGCCCCTAAACCATTAGAACAAACTGGCTCTCTACACTCAAACAATACTGTCTGCCTTTTCTCATTTGTCTTTCTTCCTCTTCCCCCTTTCCTTGGCCATAGACAAAATTTCAACTGGATCTACATATTGGATCCACATTTTTCATTGAACGTTCCACCATCATGTCAAGTTTCTTATTCTGATCAGTCATTCACAGTCCGCTTAGTTCTCATTACATTTGGAATTTTGGATGCCAGCAAGTATCATTTCTGAAGTGAATTCCATAATAATTAATTCCTTTGCACTCATTCAAGTGTTTGGAACCGTTTGGCTGCCTTTCCCAAATGATTTTGCAGAGATCAAATGAACCAAAGGAAAATTAGATACCAAGTTTTTTTTACAACAGCAAGAAGCTTTTTTACAAACCGGCTAAGAAAGAATGGGAGTCTCAGATGGCCATTTCTAGCTTCTTTGCTTTCATCAGTGAGGCATAGATACAAAGTCCCATCAATTTGGAAAAGTCATACATGGAAAACATGTGCTGATTTTTTTACAGATTTTTTTAAAAAAAATGTTTTTAAAAACCCTAATCAATTGGAACGCCTATCTATACGGAAAGCATTTGGGATGTTTTTACACAAAATCCGAACCACCTATTACATTTCTGATGGATTCTCTTTTTGGAGGCACCAGAAGGGCCTCTTTTGATTGTATGTCACCAATAAAGGAGAATATTAATAGCTGAGGGTTGAAATGAAGGGTCCTTTATTTCAACTCTGAGCTTGGCTGTTTTCTTGCAGACTTCATTACTCAAACTAGGTAACAGCATCACTGCTAGTCCTAGCACTGATGATGTTAACTAGTTCAGGTAGTGAAAGGTCTGCAAGAAAACAGCCAAGC
>JANHFO010002653.1:0-11181 GCA_032468095.1 Pareas carinatus
AGTCTGAACCCAATCGGTTCAGTACTTTCCGGGATCACTTACCAGGCACAAACGCCTCCTACATTTTTATATATATAAGATGTTCCTACTTATACTTGTTTTTCTCATATATGCATGACTAAATAAATAAATAAAAATAAATTGATGTATAACCATAAAGGTATTATGGGCTGGTGGTGTACAGCTTTAAAAATTGGAGTTTTGTTTCTATAACATATTCCATAGAAAAAGCAAGTCTTGTTCTTATTATGATGCAAAGACATAATTATGACATTCTTCTGATTAAGTGATCACACACACAATTATTTTGGCCTCACATATTTGTTATTGGTCCCATGGGCATTGTTGTGTCCTGTTGTCCTTCATAAAAAAACCTGTGCTTCTCTAATGAATTTTAGCTATTGCTATTTTGAATTAGTAATAGTGTTACATTGTTTTTTTTTATTTTTATAGATATCATGGATTCTAAGATGCCCTTAAAATAGTAGAAAGACTATAAATCAATAAAATAAATTACACTGTTCTATTCTATATTAAAATGAAATCAAGCTAGATTGCATGCAACTCATAAGAAAGTTTAGAGGCCTGATAACACAGTATCCTTACTCAAAAATATGACTATTGACTCTTCCAACTTATATCTAACTGCAGCATAAATATACCATAACATCCTATTTTTTCTGCCATGTCTTCATCTCATGCCCAACCCCTCTTTGAGGCAGCTTAAAGACATCCTTAGCTCTTTCAGTGTTGACATAGAGTTTTCTTTTAAAGCAACCATCACACCATGGTGCACCATTCCATTGCTCTAATTAGGTGATGCAATTAACTGACTATTCCATTAATTTTGCAGTTAACTGAGGTTGGGGAGGGGATAGAATCAGTACAGCACCCATTGACCCCTTTAGTCTGTTCTAAACATTCTCTTCCCTCCAGCCTTTGAGCATTGTCTTACACAGCTGTTCTACTTAGGTCATCAGAAGACTCAAGATATTCCAGATTGTACTCCACCAGATCTCTAATTTACCCCTAACTTGCAGGCTTAAATCAGCTTGAACAGCAATTAAACTGTAAGTAAATATAGAGATCTAGGGGATTTAATTATTGTTAAAATCTGCTTTCTTCTTGAGCCCCAGATCCAGGCTACATTAAGGAAAATATGTTGTGAATATTTCTCCACTGGTTGATGTTATTTGGTGGAAGAAGGAAACAAGAAAATTTAAAATATATAAAATTAATCATTTTTGTAAGCGGAGAGGTAATGTGACTTAGGCCAGGCCAGCCTGAATAAACAGAAATGATTTTACAGCACGGCGGCAAACACGGAGGTTCGAAATAGTATGGATCTCCGGGGGGAGATCGTTCCAGAGGGTGGGAGCTACCACCGAGAAGGCTCTCCCCCTGGGGGTCGCCAGCTGACATTGTCTGGCCGACGGCACCCTGAGGAGGCCCTCTCTGTGGGAGCAAACCGGTCAGTGGGAGGTATTTGCTTGCAGAATGCGGTCCTGCAAACAATGGAGCGCTTTAAAGGTCATAACAAGCACCTTGAAGCGCACCCGGAAGCCCACCAGCAGCCAATGCAGCTCATGCAGAAGGGGGGGCTACATGGCTCCTGCCACTGCCCCCCATAACCCCCACACAACCCCATTTTGTACCAGTTGGAGCTTCCGAATGCGACCCAAGGGAAGCCCCATGTAGAGGGGAAACAAGAAAAGATATTACACTTGTTTTAAATCATCATTCTGGCTATTCTGAACTGAATTGTCTTGAACAGGGTGAAATCTCACACTGCAACAGCATTGGATTTGCTGTATTCTATGCATTTAACATTCTATTCCATCTTTCCTTTTTTTCTAAAGCATGTCTTTGGATTTATGACAAGAAATGCTATTATCGTCTATTTTGGTGTGACAATGCCTCCCTTTTGTTCATCTGCTTTAATAATAAAGCAATTTGTAAATGAATGAGTGTCCTGATTCTGAAGGTACAATCAGTTTGTCTACATTTTGCTTTGACAATAAAAATATATAATCAATAGCTGCAAATTTTTTGGGGAGGATTGGCATGAGTTGTCCCATAATAACTTTATATTCTTAGTTACTAAGTGTCAGCTACTAATTATCTATATCAATTACTTTACCACAAGACCAAAACCCCACTAAATCATGAGTCATCACCAAACAAACAAATAATTTCTGATAAATGGGGCACTTATTGGAAGTTCATTGACAGTATAGACTCTGACATCAAGGGAAGTAACAGTAAACTGAAGACAACATTCTTAATAATGTTCAGATTGACAGACTTTACAGTACTCGGTGAGATTACTCAAATTTTTAATGTTGTAAGCCACCCAGAGTCATTTCAAAACACGACAGATAGCAAATTAAATAAATAAATAAATACATACATACATACATACATACATACATACATACATACATACATAAATACATATATAAACTTCAACGTTGGACAATATTTTTGAAGAATGGACTAATAAGTTAATTTTAAAAGTGTCTGCCTTTATAGATAGACTGTAAAAGCTGTTATGGAAGAAGAACAACTGTTAATGGAGACGATTGAGACTGATCTGAAAGTACATTTAAAAAAAGACAGACTACAACAATGATTATGGAAAAAAATAGTATACTGGATATACAAAGGCAAGACTGATGTCTTAATAATTAAAAGGGATATAAAAACAACAAACCAAAACCTCTGGATAACTTTATTCTACTGTATTTACAAAAAAATTACATTTTGGATAAGTTTGTGAGAAGAGTAAAAAAAAAATGAAAAGAAAGAAAAAGTAAAGTAAAAGGGAGAAATATAAAGTTGATTTATTTGATCCAAATTAAAATAGATATATGTTATTTCCTGTAATACTGAGTTGATTTTTACTGACCAGGTCTGAACAATAAGGGTCTAAGGATATGCTTGTAGCTATGAGAAAAAGAGATCTTTTGATGTATTTTATGGGAAAGTGACAAGTTACTAATATTGTTTATACTTGCTGTGATGAAGTGGAAATACATTTCTTTATATATTAGATTAGCTTTTCTTCACTGTATTTTGAAGTTTCCTTTTTTTTTTTTTCAATTTTTTCTGCATTTTCTATTTTTTCTTTTTAATTTGCATTTGTTCCTTTGTGTTTTTAATTGTAATGTTCAGTAAAATTACTATAAAAGGATAGTGTAGGCTCCCATTTCACAAATTGCTTTTGAATATTATGCAGATACTTTTACTGTGTAAAATGCTTTGAGGAAACTTCAATTAATGTTCCTATGTCCCTACTTGCTCGAGACAAGAAATGAAAGTCATATTTGCACAGGAGTTTTTTTAGAAAAACAGCTTGAACTATTGACAGATGGAGATCTGTGCTTTTTTTTAAAAAAAAAGACATTGTTTTTCTTGCCTTTATTATTTTTATAAATAACTCAAGGCAGCTCAAACATACCTAATAATTCTTCCTTCTCTTATTTCCCCCACAGCAACCTTGTGAAGTAAGTTGGAATGAGAGAAAGGGATACCTAAAATCACACAGGTGGTTTTCATGTTTAAGCAGGATTAGAACTCACAATTTCCTAGTTTGTAGCCTAATGTCTTAACCACTTGAACAAACTGACTCTCAATTGTTCATTCTCACATTCCTACATAACACTGAAAGACAGACCTGTTTGTTGCAGGACTTATATTGATTAACTTGTCATCTTTTTTCCTGTTAAAGGAAGCTGTTTCTTCATAAAAAGGGTCATTTTTTCTACTTGTAGGATGATATAAAGAATTCTTCTGTATCAGAACAAATTGAGTTTAACCTCCCATCATCATTCCTATAGGCAATCAGATGCTTTTAAGAACCCCATGAGTTGTATTTAAGGGTACTAGTTTTTTCCTAGTAGAGAGCTAGCGAGTTCTTTCTTTATATTTCAAAAAAATTATGAGGCTTCAAACTGTGTGCAGTTCTGGTACCTGGCATTTTAAAATTACTTTTCTTTGAAGAAATTGTATGTAGCTTAAGGGAGCTTTAATGTATGTTTTGTGTGCATTTGTGTGCAGAAAACAGTGATAAAGACCTGCATTACTACATTTTTGCATTTTTTTTAACCATAGTATTTTGGTAGTGCTATCTTGTGACTCTTGGGGGGTGGGGTGGAATCAAGGCTTGCATATATTTTATTTATTTATTTGTTAAATTTTGTTATACTCGAGGTGGCTTACAACAATAAAAATGGAGAAACGATAAGCAATGTAAATGTAACAGTAGCAAAGTAATGGAATAAACAATGATAAAGAAAACAATGAGAGTACAGCAATATGTAAATAAAAGACGAGTGGCTGGAAGAGGAAAGAATGATGGGGGGGTCTGCTGTCAATCTAATAGTCACCTCCAGTGTGGTAGTTCCCCATTGGGTCCCCAGGCCAACCATCAAAGCCAGGTCTGGGTAAGCAGATTTTTAAGACCAAGGACCAGTTCAGAGTTCACAGAATACAATACCTGTCCAGTTGCCTGGCACCATTTAAAACCTAAACATTCTTCAGAAAACCCAGAGGAACCCATTATTATTCTAACAATTGGCATTTAGAAGGCTACAGATTCTGCATCTGAAGATTCTACCTAGTAATCATAGTTAATAGCAGCTGATAGACTGATCCTCACTCCAAAGGAAGAGAATTTGTGGTTTCTGTCTGTGTGTTTTAAAATATGAATTTTATCTATTGTTAACTTGTCTTTTTATTATCCCATCACCAATTCTTCCCATTATCCTTTATTTTCTGCCTCAGAAAGATCAGAAACCGAGTTCTCCTTAATCTAATTTTTGGTGCCTTCAGTAAGGAACAGAAGATAGATTAGGCAGGATACAGACTCATTGTTCACTCAGTTTTTACCTTAGAAATTACACCTTCCTGGTGCGAGGGAGCTGGTGTGGGCAAGAGTAGCATAGTTGCCTCCCTGAATGCAAGCAGGAACTTGTCATGCTGTCATGAACAGTGGGTTGTATAATTAAAACATTATTGCATCCGTGAAGTCCATGCTGCATTTAATGAAGTCCTTCCATTTAAATCAGCCTTGAGTCAAGAGAAGCCTGTGACATTTTCTCCTCTTCTGTTCTGGAGTGAGAAGTAAGTCAGGTAGGGAGGCAGAAAAAAAAGTTGCCTATTTCATCCTACTTGCAGTTAAACCTGCCAGAGTTTGGCCCTCACCTTTCCGGTACCTTTCCTGTTCAGCCATTTAATCACTGAAAACCAGTTTCTGTAATTAGTACCAAAAGCTATTTATCTTGGGTGTCATTTAACAGGACTGCAGGTGTCAGAAAAGAAGGTAATGTATTAAGCAGTGGGAGAGGAGAATGCAAAAGAAGACACAATTGATCCTCTGCAACAATTTTAAAATATTTTAGCTTGCCTAATTCCTGTAAGATGTGGCATCACGGTAAGTGGTGGAGTCTTTACTGTTTCCAGAACCTCATGAAAGTAGCACACCTGATTACACTAACATGCATGCTATGAACAATAGAAGCACTAGAGTAATTTTCTATTATGAAGACCAGTTTCATGTCACCTTTATGAAGTTAGTATAGCATAAAATATTTCACTTTTTTAGAAACTGCATAGCATAATAAAAACTTCTGCCAAGCTAGATTGGCTATGTATTCCACTTTACAAAGTCCTTTCTGTAACACACTATCATATTTATATTGAGTTTGAAATAGTGATGATATTTGGAATCATATTTGAAAAGTCTCTAATTTTCTGAAACTTAAGTTTAGTATGTTCCATTTTAGCATAAATGTGATAACTTTTTTTAATTGCACAAAAACAGATAGGCAGTTGTTTACACATCTGTAATATAAGCACGTCCCTCCCCAATTTATTGTCATAAGTCTTCTAATAGGCACATTTTTGGTTATCTTTGTGTGCATTTTAATATTTTTCTTTTAATGAAATCATTTTTGCATTCATTTTATAAGTGGTGAATCGCACCATTAAATTTGAAGAAGTGCACATTTCAAATCATTGTGGCATTTTCATTCATACTTTGGTCCAAATGTATAAAAATAGACAAATTAACATTCAGTTTTCAATTTCAAACCATATAATTTTTTGCTCCATCAAAAGAAGAACAACCCTGAGCTTGTTCCCAGCTGTCAGGACCTTGATGCATAATAGCAGTATAAAAGTCACCTGATACTAACATCTTGGTATGATAAGATGGGCATTATTTTTATTTATTTTGTACCAATTGTTTTGAATTGGCGCATTCTGTACAGATACGCATGGTTGTTTACTTGTTTTTTTAGGAGGATGATTTATAAGTGACGGCTCTATCTGAAATTTCATTGCAATTATATTATAGAGGGGAAAAGAGGATTGACTTGTAAAGAAGACAAATGCCCATCCAAACGCTCCAAGACCTGCAGTATTAGAAAGCAAAATAACATTGCTGTCATGGTTTCCAAATATGGACCAAAAAACATAAATGTCCTCATGAATTGAGCCCAACTCTTGGATGGTAATGAATTCCTTGTGCTTTCCAAAGGGCAAGTCATCTGTTTGCTGCTAGCGTTCGTGTGATTTTTGATCCAGAAATGATGTTAACCACATGTCTGCCAGCAGAGTTCAGTGTTACTTTGACTGTACTGCAGTTTGAGATGAAATTATTCTCCTCAAGAAATCTTGTTGCTGGTTAACCATCACAGGTAAGTAGACAGAGTACTAGCCTTAGAAAGCTATTAAACAGGTCCCTAAAGTTATTACACCATCTTTGAAAAAGGGGACTGCATATTTCCCTAATTTGAGCAGTCACATCCTCAGGCAGCAATCAGGACTGGAGAAGTTTATTCACACACTTCTCCCCACCACCCCAAGAAAAATCTTCAAGATAAGCATCTGGCTTGGACCTACAGTTAAACTTTCTTGCTATGCCCTGGAACAACATGACATCAGACAAACTACATGATTTTGAACAAATTGCACATTATGTACTGTATGGGAGCACTACCACTGCATTTACATAACTCCAGTAAGTTCATGGGGGGCCTCTTGGAGTATCATATGTCTGTCAGGCAGTCCTGAATCTGCCTTTAATTAAAAAAATACTGTAATCAAAATGAAACTTCACAACCCCTACCCAGACGTCAATCAGTCTTCTATCTAAGTTAAGAGTGTTAAAAAAAAATTTTGACCTCACTTTCAAATCCTAACCAGTTCAAAGCAAACCCCAAAATAGCTTATTATTGCAAAATATTTTAACATTGAATGTTTATGGAAGATTACAGGGCTGCAAATACAAACAGTCTAATTAGAAAGATTTTGCAAAAACACAGGGCATTTGAAAAAACTCTTTCATAGGCTTTTAGCTGTTAAAGGAATTAAATATTAGTTTTAATTAATTACCAACTTTAGTATTAATTTTATTTTTTCAAAACTTCTTATACTTTTTATGCTTTTTTTTCATTATCTACTTTGAACACTCATCAGAACAGAAAGTCAATGTATGCAGCAAATGAATAATTAAAATTATGCCTGCAACATTAAAAATTTCCCAATTTTAAATGTATATGTTATGTTCTAGGAGAGAATTACGGAATGTGAAATTTAGAGTTTAAATATAGATATAAATGATGCCAATCCTCCCTATTATATGTACGCAATTTTGGTTAGCACAACAGTTATTATCAGGATGAACCTTTTGGGGAAAAAAATCAAACTACAAAACTGTAGGTATAATTACGTTTGGTACATTTCTCTGAAATGAAATAAAAATAAAAATATATAGACTGATCATGTAACAGCTTCCTAATGGAAAGATAATAACTGTTGAATGAAATAGAGAAGCATCCCAGAAGAGCATAGGATGGAGATCTGCAGTTTTATAAAGATTGTAAAAGCTTGCCCCTATTCTTGAGTTTATTTATTCTGCAGACGTCAAAGATCTCAGATAAATTTATTAGTATTTTTATACTCAGATGACTTTATTTTGGTAGTGCACTCCCAGATCTGCCTAAGAAGCTGGCTACAAAATTAAGTGCTTAATTTGCTTCAGTTCTTTCAGTATCAACAACACCAAGTTTAAAGTGGTAGCATTCAGTAAGTAATGTGCTAAATATAATTGACACCTGGATGGGGATTTTACTCCATTCCATACTTGGAACCACAACACAGATTGTACTACCTTCTGCATGGCACTAGTAAATATATAGCCAGCAGAACTGCCAAGTTTATAATCAAAATTGTTCGGTTGAGGGCTTGCTACATATCAGAACATATCAAGGTCACTTGATGAATAAATGTTCTGTAGGTTGGTATATTTATACTTGCTTTATCCTTGGGTAAGTTAATGCTGTGTTGTGTTTTGATATTGATTTACCAATCAATTAATTAATTAATTAACAATCTGTTCTTTGCTTCCATATTTGTAAATAAGCAATATTTCCCAAAAATCTTATTTTATTTATATGTTAAGATTTTTGCTATGATATTTCTCCAAAAGCAAAAAGCAGCAGGCAGAGCACATTTTCCTCTACAATCTGCCGGACAGACTGAGCTGAGAAATAGTGAGTAACCGAAACCATCCCGGGGAACTTTTATAGTTTAGTGTGGATTTGAGTTATAACTCATAGCTCTGTGAATCATCAAACTACACTTGCTGTTCTCAAAGCCAGCACTGCTCTTTTTTAATCCCTAGGAAGAAAAAGGCTAAGTAGCACTGTCTCAAAAACTGTTTACTGCTTTAGATTGCCAGGAATACAATTTTCAGAATAATAATTTTAAAATGAAGGCTGTCTGACCTGTAAAAATTAGGTAATCATCAGATTGCAACAAAGAGAGGATGATGATGATGATGATGATGATGATGATGATGATGATGATGATGATGATGATGATGATGATATTTGAAATCCAGATCTTTTAGCTCTATTTAAATTCTATTGATGGACTCAGAGGTTACACTGGGAATACTGCCAGGGGTTCTCTACCTTAATGTGTAGAGATCATTAATGTTGCTGCTAAAGAGGCCCTTTCTCATAATCACAGCCATTTGTGTCCATCAGTGAAAATAAGTGGGCCTTTTTATTATGTAGCTGTTGTGATGTGCCAAAAAAGAGCAACCAATCAAGTCTAATATGTGTATGGTTGCTGCTATATGTATATCCTGCAATGTTCTAGTCTAGCTTCTTCAACCTAGTCAAATCTTCAGATGTTTGGGCTTCAATTGCCAAAATTCTTCAGCCAGTATGGCGGTTGCTGGAAATTAGCAGAGTATATACCTGGGATATCTGGAACAGACCACATTTTGAAGAAGTTGTTCTAAGAAGCAATGTATGGCAGCCACCAAATACTCTTACTTCCTGGCCTATTAAGTTGTGTCTAACAGATATGTCTCATTACAGCCTTAGATAGCTAAACTTTATCCCTTCCTCTGCTTTGGCCATAATGTTGACCAAATATTCCATCTAATTACATTCACCATGGTAGGTGGCTTACCTTCTTTTTTTCACTTTGGGAGGGACGGATGAAGGACCGGCTTTACCATTCCACCCCCATCACTTGAATTAGAAAAGAAACCCATTAGAAGTCATGTCAGCTTTACTTGGTTAATTAAAATTTACCGGGAGAAAGACAATCCTGTCCTTGCACTGCTCCACTATCCATCAATGACATAAAATGGAAGGAAAATTTCATCTTTTTATTATTTCATTAATAAACGTATAAAAGAAAAAAAGACAAGCCCACTGTTTCCCTTTTCATAGTTCTGCTGGTGAATTTGTGGAAAATAATTGGCTGTGGAGGAGATCAGCAGCAAGTTTTTGGAAGTGAGGGCCTATCTTTTCAACAGTGTAGTGACCAATTAGGATGAAGCTGAACTAGTGAAAAGTACAAATAAAATATGACATGTAGCAAAAAAAAATAGAACAAAATAAAAACAAACACCTAGCAGTGGTTGCCTTCTCAGCGAGCAGAGAATGGGGCATGGTTCTGCTCTTGAGAAATATCAGTGGCCCATATTTGCACTGTGGCAAACTCATCATTCAGATCAATGATAAACCTGAAGAATTTGCATGGGGGAAGAGGAAGGATTGCAGGAGTGAGACCCCAGCGATTCCAAAAGATATGGGCCTAAGGACTGTAGTCAGCCTGGCTGTTTGTTTGCTTGTTTGTTTGTTTAGTCAAGCATATATGAGAAAAAAGAAAAAAAACAAGTATAAAGTAAAAACACTATGTGTGTGTGTGTGTGCGTGTGTGCGTGTGTGTGTGTGTGTTTTCGTAGGTTTTCACGGGTATAGTTATGTAGGTTTGAGCATGTTCGGGTTTTTCCCCGTGTTAGATTGCGAGTTTCTTGGCCAATATTTTTTGTGCTGACACATAAATAATTTCAGGGAGACCAGGATAGATCTAGTTTGAGCTTATTAGCTCTCATCAGCTGGACTTACCCTTACTGGGAATTGATACATATAATTTAATGACTCTTTGGATTTCAAGTAAAAAGTTTTATAATGGTCTTCGGCAGTGTTGCAGTCAGTGAATAGAATATGCCAATCATGAGAAGAGAGGTTAGCAGTTATGAGGTCATAATTCACTTTTTTTAAGTTATATTTTGGGATATTATCGTTATGATCTTCTTTAATGGGAGATTAAAATCAATCATGCTATGGTCACTCTTAGAAAAAGATTCCTTTGCTTGTAGTCCATAAATTGTGTTGCAGAAGATGAGATCAAGGCAGTTGTTTAATCTGGTATTGTTTGTTACTAGTTGATCAGGTCCCAGTGTAGCAACGGTGTATACAGAGTTGCATGTATAGGTTCAGATGTACACTCATTGAAATTCCAATTAATAAGTGGTAAATTAAGATCACCAAGAAAAATAATTGGATGTGAGCAGGAGGCTGTCCACTTTAGTAGTTCAGTTAGCTTGTTTTTATGATTGAGGTCATAGTCAGGGGCTCTTTAACATAGTAAGAAGCGAAGTTTGGTATTTATGGTTAGATCACAGATGATGGTGTCAGGAAGATCAAATTCCTGAGTAATTTGCATTTTTTTTAAGTCTAGGGATTTTTTTATAGAAAATGGCAACACCTCCTCCTCCTCCATGGTTTTCATGGTCAGATCTGAAAACATGATAGTCACGTACTGTGGTAATAGAGTCTGGAAAAGATGTATTCAACCATGTCTCGCAGA
>JANHFO010002653.1:67166-79482 GCA_032468095.1 Pareas carinatus
TAATTCATATGCAGTTTGCAATCAACCACAATTCCAAGTTCTTATTCAAAAGCATTACAGCAAGACAGATATCCCCTATTCAGTATCTGTTTGATTTATTAAAAGTGTTGCAAATATATATTTCAAATACATGCTAAATAAAGTATTGTGTAGTTGAAAAATGTTTGTTCAGAAGAAGAAAATAATCTCGGATCTCTCCAAACCTCCAACCAATGGAAAATATTGCCTTTCAGAGGTTTTGAGTGTGACTTTGCATGGTGTCACTGTCTCTCTGTTGTTTTAACAACAACAATGATGTTAAAAGATGAAATATCCTGGACAATCCCCACTCTCTCCAGGTAAACCCCAGTTAGTACATGATTCTATTCACATTTTAAAAATTCTGTATATTAGCATTAGTTTCCCCCAAGTAAGTTGCTTTTACATCATTTCCCGTCTTCTGGTTATTGCTTTATTCTTCTTCCTGAATAAATGCCAGTGCAATCACTTGATAGACAGCCAATCAGATCTGATCACATGAAGATTTCTTTAACCTGAAGTAAAGTGAACAACGTGACATCCTATGGAACATCCAAGACTATCCAAAGTGATGTACCAATGGCAAATATCAGAGGCTGGATTGATGACAGATTCCACCTCCTCCCCTATTTACTCTCCACCTATCCATCATTTTGTTATCATATTGATGTATTCTCATGTTCTTTTTCATTGTTTATTTCATTGTTTTATTATTTTACTTCTGTTATGTTTACACTTTTTTCATTTCTTTCTTTTTATTGTTGTACGCCGCCTAGAGTAGCCCTACAACGAGATAGGCGGCAAATAAATTTAACAAATAAATAAAATCCGTGAGAATTTGAATGCAAAAAAATGGACAACATTTCAAGTGTCTGAGTATCTTCAACTTATTCTTAATAGTTAGGGCTTAATATGTAATATAGAATTGGCAAGAGCTTTAAAAGAGCTAATTGTACAATCTTGTCTATATAGAAGTACCATTGAATTCAGTAGAATTGGCTTCTAGATAAGAAGGCATGGATGAACAATAGTTAGCTGTTGGAATTTTATGAGGAATTAAAATGAACAGAGAAATAATAGAGAATATAATGACCCAGGAACTTTTTGAAACTTTGAGAGCCCTGGATTAAAATATTCATTAGAATATTCATTTGAAGCTTCTCCATATCCTATATCATGCAATTTTGTTCTCAATTGAACTCAGTCACCAATAAAAGAGGGCTTTTTTAAAAAACATAAATACTTAAATAGCTATTGACATGATATTTTAACTGATGAATGTTCAAGTCAGGTTACAGGCTCAAGTGAAAATTATTGAGTCATCTAATTCATAATTTCAAAAAAATGAATGATACCTTAGATGCCACTGTTATATATAGTATTATCTCCACTGTCCTTCCTATCAGAGGCCTGAGAAATGCAATAATTGGGGTCGCATTAGAACAAGCAAAGTGGTGCTTTTAAAAATGAAACATGGAATATTAAGCCATTTTCCCCAACCACATTTTTATAAAGATCAGATGCACATGGGCGCCTTTATTAAAATAGCATTTCAGCCCCATTTTTCTTTTCAGTGAATTGGCACAATGCACATTAACACATGTGAGCTATGTTTTTTTTTATCAAAGCTTACATGCATTTCTGTGGATAAATGTGGTCCCATACTATCATTTCTACAAAAGTGAGGACCACAATTTTTGCATATTCCTAATATAAAGACTCCTATGATGTTAGGAATGGAAGGTTTCTTTCCCACTGTCCCCAGTTCTAATCCTTGGATTAGCTGATGAAGTCAGAATGAATGAGAACAATGTGACATATGATATATATTTTGTCACTTTGTTGTGAAAAGTATGGGCCATCTCAAGGACCTTGTTTATTACAGTCCTATTCTTTTGTGAGCGGATCATTGTTCCCATGTTCTCTTTTACTAGTGTACAAATGCCACTGAATAGGTGCTTTTCAAGAGTGAGTAATATACACATTGAGTCCTTATTAAAGTGCATACTCTGGAACACATTGCAGAAGCAGATGAAGTGCAATGACCCTTCAGCTACTCTGAGAAAAATTAATCCATGGAGAAAATTCCTATCATGGCACAGCTGGTTTCCCTGTGTTGTTACAGAAAGGTCAGTTCCCTTGGCCTTCTAGGTCTGAGCCAAAATACTCCTTCTTGTAGAAAAATTGCTTTGGTCCTCTTAGAACACGTATACATGGTTGATATAAATATTGGTTAAATATAAATCTCTCTTAGGATTTTTCCTGTTCCTCACTCACACCAAATAGTTTTTTGTTGTTTAGCACCAAATCTCTTTTCTAGTAGTTTGATCTGGGGATCACGAAAAAGAAAAGAAATGGTTAGTGAGATATGAAAAAGAAACTTTGACAAGAAGCATAGGGTTGCATAGGAGGTTTATGTGTTAACAATGAAACATAGAAATGGAAATGTGGGTTGTGAACACATGAGTCTACATTCTCACAATTAAGGCAACTTGGCTTTTGAGCCTTGGATTCATCTCTTCCCACCTCTCAATCACATTTCTCTTCCTAAGGTTTTTACTTTACAAGAAATTGGTCACAGGTTTGTGAGGGCAGTGGACTGTAAACATTTATATAGCTAGTCTTTGGTTGGCTTGTTTTTCTATAACTAAGGAGAGCAATTGGCTTTTAATTGCATTGATCAAATTTGAAATCTATTCTTATGACTGAGCCAGAAGCAAAACACATTTTTTTCTCATACTAGGCCAATGCCTTGTTCCCTTGTTGCCTGTGATGGTCAAATGAAAATCAACCAGTGCTCTGTGAAATTTACAAAGATGACCCCAAATTCAATGTCCATTAAATTGAAAGTACTAAGAAAAAAACATTATTTCCATCAAAGAGCTAATTGGAACTTGGTTTGACACATAAAGGGTAGTCTTTGTATAGCCAGTTTTAATCCAAAGTGAAATGGCTTTTAAAAAAATTGCTGCCATATTATTATAAGGTTGCAACTTTCATATATCTGGTCAATGCAAAAGAATCAGTGTCTAATCCTAGAAAAATAAAGCTCACAACTCAATGCAATAAACCAGAGCCTTCCACATCAACAATTCTGTCAGGATTATACTCTAAAAGTTATTTAACAGCAATATGAATTCCTAAAGTCCAAAAAAAATGAGATTATAACTAACTAGCTGACCCGGCCGCCGCCGGCCCCGGCCCAATTGTCTCCATCTTGCGGCGGTGCCCCGGCACGCTGGCGTGGGCGGCTCGAGGCCCTGCCGCGTCCCGGCCGGCCTTGCCTTCGTGCGCAGGCACTTGGCCATGCGCAGGCGCACTGGCGTGGGCGGCTCAAGGCCCTGCCGTTTCCTGGCCGGCCTTTCCTTCGTGCGCAGGCGCGTGGGCGTTTGGCGGCCGGTGGTGCCCACGAGCGCCCTGGCACGTCGGTCGCGGCCGTCTGGCCGACCGTCCCGGACATATGGCGAGGTAAGTTATAGGCCGGAACCAGCGCACAGGGTATGCCGACAGTCCCGAAAAGTCTGAACCCAATCGGTTCAGTACTTTCCGGGATCACTCACCAGGCACAAATGGTGCCTGCTTTTTTATATATATAGATGACTATAGACTGTAATTTATTACTTGAACTAATGGCATGCAGGAAGATCAAAATATCCCTTTATATTCATTTACTCCAGTACAGTTTAAAGTAAATACAGTTTAAAGTAAAGACTTAACTGTCTATGGAGAATACAATATATTCATTTCTGTGAAAGAAAGTTGAAGAACATGTTTTTTAAAATGTGATTTCAATAAAGGATATACCTGAACAGATCATAAAGACAGTTTGATTACGGAGAAGAAGGAATAAAAATAAAATGAGAGACCAAATCACTGCAAGACTCCTTAAGAAGATAGGAAAGTGACGAATTATGTATAAGGCTGAAAAAATGTGAGGCTTCTCACCAAGCAAATAAAGCAGCAGGCTTTTTTTTAATTGTAAGGTTAAGCTACTTGTCCCTGTGTAGGCAAGGAGTTTAAAGATTTAAACACATGAAAAATTGGGCATCTTTCACATACATAGTTTAGTAAAGATGGACAATATGGTGAAAGTGGAACAAGGATTTCTGACTATTGGGGAGACGGAAGGTGGAGAAGAAAAGAATCAACGTTCTTGGCAGCACAAAACTAGGCAAGGTTGCAGCATTGGCATAAAGAGTCAATGACATCCAATTGAAGAGAATATATGTAGCTTAGGGTTGAACTCTGTAGTCATGGTGATATCTGAGCCAATTTTTATAGCTGCTCATCTCACCAAAAGCAAAAGTGCTAATGATGATCAGGTAATAAAATGTCCGTAATCAGACAACCAAGCTCAAAGTGCACCAAAGTCTCCATGGTTAATGACTTTTCCTCCAGGCATGACCAAGGAATTGACAAAGAGGATGACTTCCGAGAAGACTTCCAGGCTCTTTCCTTTGCTTATCAAATAAGAAGGATCAACGTGCTATCACAAAGCTGAATTTGTAATTTTACAAGATGTATAAACAAACATGGTATGCTGTAGTATGTATTTCCACAGGATTGTCAATTTGCTGCTTGGAAAAATCATTCTTAGATCACTTTTATACTATCTTACTTTCTAAATGTTCCAGAATTTGGGACACAAAGGTTTCACAGAAGCGGTGTCTGAATGTACTGTGCTTTTCCACCAGACCAAGTTGCTCTGGTAGCCAAGCAGAGTTGCATGTTCATCTTCTGCTAGCATGTAACAATGCTAGTTTCACTGGAAGAATGCTTGCAGTAAACAGTGTTTCAGGATGTATGGCTTAATCAGGTATTAAGACTGCATAAGAGAGTTGGTTTGGTTTACTGGTTAAGGTATCAAGCTAGAAACCAGAAAACTAAGAGTTGCAGTCCAAGCTATAAAACTAACTGGGTGACTTTGGTCCTGTTGCTCTTTCACAGTTTTCGGAAGGAGGCAATTGCAGACCACTTCCAAAAATGTTGCCAAGAAAACCTCAGGGACTTTTCCAGGTGGTTGTCAGGAGACAATACAGACTCAAAGGCACACAAACTCACACATAAGCACAGGGTTGCACAAACCTTGAATCAAATTAAGTAACAACCCAAGGAGAAAATATTCTATCGAATAACATCAGAATGTTTTATGCAAGAGTAAAATTGATTAGTGTTTAAATGTTTTATTGGTATAGCCAATAGCTGGATTCACATATACAAAACTATGCTTGGTTTATGGATTTGTATTATGTGTGAATAGAATAGAAAGCTTCTATTCTGTTTTCACTAAAGCAATTTTTTTTTAAAAAAACTATTCTAACTTAAAGAGTAAAAAAAAGAACCCTGCACATTGTCAAGGTGTTACATAATTATGCTAGCCTGAGTCCAGACCAGCTAAGCTTATCTACTACTATATTCAATCTAGTGTAGCCTTGGCAGAAATTAACATTGGACTTCTGGCTTGGAATAATCTGTCAAAGTAGCTTGAGCAGTAGCAGATGGCTAATTACAGGTGACTATGCTAATTCAGGGAAAGTTCATCAGTCATAGAGATATGGCTGCTCGTACATTTTGATGAAGGGGTAAAAGTACTGCAGATAACTTTGCCAATGTTCAGATAGTCATTTATCAATGTTCACAGAACTGTCAATTTGTTGGTTTAAAATCTAAACATTTCTGGCAATCAGAATTCATAGTCAGGAACTAAAGAACAATGTTGGGTCCTACAGCAGTCAGATGGGGAAAGTAATACATATTGCACTTCTTGTTACTTACAGGTTGTTTTATCCTGTACAAATGTGTCACATAATACTGTGGAAGAACTGATTATACCAAAGGCTTATTAGAGTCATAGAATCCCACTCTTTTGTTGGACAATATAATCCACTGTCTTGCTGCTGACCTAGCAGAGATTTTTGACATAATTCTATACAGATATATTCAAGAATAAGTTCAATGCTATTGAATTCAGTGATTCTAGCTTCCAGGTAAACAGGCAGCTAACTACTCTATATTGGCCAAGTTTGTTATAATCATGGTCTACTCAGATTATAGGGAACTCAGTGTCTTGTTGGCAGCAAAAGGAGCCAGAAGCAGTGCCCAGGGGACATTCACAGTATAAGCCGTCCACCCCACTTTTTCACAAACTTTAGAATAAAGAATTATGGGACATGAAAATAGTGACTGGACTCAGCCATTTAGCATTGGGCTAAATGATTATGATGATAGAAACTAAGACTCCTTTAGCCAATTTAGTAATATAGATAACAATGATGCTGCTAATCAAATCACATGCCTCTTTTCTCTAATCTAGTATTTTGAACCTGTGAAAATATTGTACCCCATAACATTTCAGATGTGGTTTCAGTTTTTGAATAAGAAAACAGTTACAGTCATTAATGGATGCCAGGATAGATGGCTAGTTTATTCACTTTCAATTTTGCATTAGCTCTATGATGTTTTCATTGGTTATATTGTAAACCACCAGGCATTTGAGGTGCAGTTCAGTAATGTATAACTATCATAAATAACATCTGAGATTCATTCCTTTTGAGGGCACTACCAGTTGTAAGATTTTCCAACCAACTACAAGCTAACAATGAAAGGTGGCAGTTGTAATTTTATAGAAAAACTTGTTTTTATTATCTACTTTTATTTGAGCTGATTAACCTTCACACCAGTGGTATAAATGTTTTCCTAATAAATAGCTGAAAGCTATTTTTCTATAATGACACTATCATTCTTTAATTAAACATGGGCTTGGCAGATAACGCTAGGGAAAGGAATTGTCAACAGCTGGGCCAGAAGAGAAATTGAGGAGGGGTCATAGTGTCCCAGGAGAACATTTTTCTTCCATAAATTGCTATTAGTGATCATGCTGCCTGTGTCAATGGTACTTTTGCATATGCAAATGAGGTTGTCTTCCCTGCTATTACATGGCAATCAGGGGGAAATTACATTCTTGCTGTTTACTTTCAGTGTCTTTAATTAATCCGGTTATTAGACAATTAATGGAGCTTGTTTGTGAGAAGTTCACAATATTGTTAAGAGAAGGAAACCTGAAAGATTGTGTTCCAGTTTATGGCTCTGTTCAGAAATCAAGCTTCAAAAATCTCATATGCTTTTTGCAATCTTGTTATAGTTCAGCTTGGAATTGTGCAGTTTTTGACTCTGCATTGAAGGCTTATTTCAATGCTATAATGTTAAGATTCTGTGAATTATAAACATCATGTGTAATGGTTCCTAGGTTGTTTAGTCAAATTGCTTCTGGGTATTTTGCATGACTTCTTGAAGAGACAAGAAATGCATACAGTGTACTGCATGAAGTTTGGAAGAATGGTGGTGTATGTTTTTCTCTTACAACACAGACAGTGGAAAGCACATTTAGGAATCTAAGATAGTATTTTAAGTTATTATAAAAATGTAATAAATAAATAAAATAATAAAAAAGTAATGCTAAATTACAACAAAAGAGTTCTGGTCCAACATAGATTTTAAATCCCAATTGTGATTCAAGCTTAGAGATCAAGCGAAGATTTTCTTTTCTTATCCAGTGTCTTGTTTACAAAAATACCTGCACACACAAAGGTAGATCTTGACTTGAGACCACAGATGGAATGGAACTTCTGTTACTAAGCAATGCGGTTATTAAATGTCAGGTCAGATTTTATGAGCAGTTTTTTGCCTTTGTTGCTAAGTGAATCCAGCAATCCCCCATTGACTGCTTCCTGGAAGACCCCTGGAAAGGACCACGTGACCCTGCAATGCTGCAACTGTCATAAATACATGGCAATTGCCAAGTGCCTGAATTCTGATCATGTGATCAAGAGATTGCAGCAACGGTCATAAATATGAGGACTCGTCACAAGTCATTTTTTCAGCATTAAACAGTGCTAAACTAATGAACCTGCTCTAAGTCCAGAATATAAAGTTAGGTTGATTAAATAAGGACAGAATATCACTCTATTCTTTATAGTAGGCTTTGATTGTCCAAATTCTTCCTATTGCATCATCATAATCTCCAGCATGTTACAAGTTTGCTTGTCTCCTCAAACAAGATTAAATACACATAATTCAAGTGACGTTTTAATTAATTCTGGGATGGTTTTTTTCAAGGACTGTCTCATTAAGCAGTTTCTTACCTTAACTATTAATCCCTTATTCAAATATACTCTAGTTGTTGTTCTCTTTTTTTCTCCAGTTTGTAGCACTGACATAGCAATTGTTTTCATGGATACCTTTCAGGAGATGAGATTGGTCTTGTTACAAAGCTAGTAACTCAATACTTTCTTTTCTGCATCCTAATGCACTACATCTGTAGAGTTGCTCTGGCAGAGTGAGCCATCTCCAGAGACTTGGGGTGACTGTGTAGACTTGCAGGCCATTTTTGAGACTTAAGACTGCCAGTCTGCTGTTTATGGACACCAAGAGACCTACAAATCCCTCCCTTGGTGTTTCCAAGGACTTTCTGGTTTTTAAAAGTAATAATTTTAAACTCAATTCAATGAGAAACTAACATGCTGAAAAGTAAACCTTCAGCCTCTGGCATTATTTTTATTTACTGTATAAACTATATAGTTATTCTTGGGAAAAATGGTGTGCAGCTGTAGTCCAATGCATCATTTCAAAATGCATACAGATTAAGAATTCAATTTATTTTATTAAGAATCTCCAAGTACATATACATTAATATTATAGTTAACAATTAATTACAGTTAATGAAACAATGTTAATATAATACTCCTTTATTCCCCCCACATATATGCATCACTATGTATACCTTAATCTAAAATCTAAGTGAGTCCCATTAAACAAAATCAGAAAACCAAGGATGTCAGTTTTCATGGAATTCATTTTTTCCCTTTTTATGCTCTTGTAATCCCTTGCTTTGGGCTGTGATCAGGGCAGCTGAGTGGAACTGAGTGTTTATTGACTGGATTCCCTTCCTGATGCCTACGTGGAGTTCACAGCAGATATTTTCTCTTTGCTCTCTGATAGAGAAACATCTGCCACTACCTGGGACTGAACTCTCAACCTTCCAAGTGAGTGGTGAGAGTTTTCACCTCTAGCCCATCAGGCCACATTGCACGTAATTCAAATACTCTTATGAATTCAGTGAACTTTATTCTTTGGCTATTGTGCAGTATCTCTGAAACATGGACATTCATTGTGAGGGCTGGTGAAGGCAATGTCAATGAAACAATATGTTTCATTCAGTGCTATTAATATCATGATTCTGAATAAAAATTCAGATGTAGTAATTTATCATCCATTCATCTCATTTTTATATGCATCAAGTACAGAAGTACTGTGGAAATGATTGCTGATTGCTGTAATTTGTTACTGTTTAGTTGCTAAGTCTTTGTGACCTCATGGACCATAGCCCACCAGGCCTCTCTATCCTTCACAGCCTCCCACAGTCTCCCCAAACTCATCCCTGTTGCATCAGTGACACCATCCAGCCACCTGATTCTCTGCCATCCCCTTCTCCTTTGGCCTCCCATCTTTCCCCAGCATCACAGCCTTTTCTAATGAGTCCTCTCTTCTCATTAAAGGTAAAGGTACCCCCCCTGCACATGCATGCTAGTTGAACCGACTCTAGAGATGCCCAAAATATCTGAGTCTCAGCTTCATCATTTGTCCTTCTAATAAACAGTCAGGGTAGATTTCTTCCAGGATTGACTGATTTGATCACCTTGCAGTCCAAGGGACTCTCAAGAGTCTTCTCCAGCACCAAAGAATTATTGATTCTTTGACGTTCAACCTTCCTTATAGCCCAATTATCATAGTCATACATTGCAACTGGGAAAACCATGGCTTTTACTATACAAATCTTTGTTGACAAAGTGATGTCTTTGCTTTTTGATCTACAGTCTAGGTTTGCCATAGCTTTCCTCCAAAGTAGCGAGCATCTTTTAATTTCCTGGCTACAGTCACCGTCTGCAGTAATTTTGGAGCCCAAGAAAATGAAGTCTGTCATTGCCTTTATTTCTTCCCCTTCTATTTGCCAGGGAAGAATGGGGCAGGATGTCATGATCTTTGGGTTTTTTTTAATGTTGAACTTTAATCCAACTTTTACACTCTCCTCTTTCATCCTCATCAAGAGACTCTTTAGTTCCTCTTCGCTTTCTGCCATTAGGGTGGTATCATCTGCAAATCTGAGGTTGTTGATATTTCTTCCAGTAATCTTAATTCTGGCTTGTAATTCTTCAAGTCCAGCATTTCGCATGATGTGCTCTGCATATAAGTTGAATAAGCAGGGTGACAGCATACAGCCTTGTTGTACTCCTTTCCCTATTCCGAACCAGTCAGTTGTTCCATGTCCCGTTCTAACTGTTGCTTCTTGGTTTGCATATAGGTTTCTCAGGAGTTGGGTAAGGTGGTCTGATACTCCCATCCCTTTGAGGACTTGCCATGGTGTGTTGTGATCCATACATCCAAAGGTTTTAGCATAGTCAATGAAGCAAAAGTAGACATTTTTCTGGAACTCCCTTGCTTTTTCCATATTCCAGTGAGAGTTGGCAATTTGATCTCTAGTTCTTTTGCCAGCTTGTACTTCTGGTAGTTCTCAGTTCACATACTGCTGAAGTCTAAACTGTAGGGTTTTAACCATAACCTTGTTGGCATGTGAGATAAGTGCAATTGTGTGGTAATTTGAGCACTCTTTGGCATTGCCCTTCTTTGGGATTGGAATGTAAACTGACCTTTTTCAATCCTGTGGCCATTGTTGGGTTTTCCAGATTTGTTGGCATATGGAATGTAGCACTTTAACAGCATCATCTTTTAAGTGTTTCAATAGCTCGACTGAAATACCATCACCTCCGATAGCTTTGTTCTTAGTAATGCTTTCTAAGACCCCCTTGACTTTCGCAGTCCAGGATATCTGGCTCAAGGTCAGCGATCAGGGCATTGTAGATATCAGATACCTTTAGGTCTTTTTTGTATAGTTCTTCTGTGTATTCCTGCCACCTGTTCTTAATCTCCTCTGCTTCTGTTAGACCCCAGCCATTTTTGCCTTTTATCATGCCAATCTTTGCATGGAATGATCACTTGAACTCACTGATTTTCCTGAAGAGATCTCTAGTCCTTCCCATTCTATTATTTCTTTCTTTTTCTTTACATTGTTCATTTAGGAAGGTCTCTTTATCTCTTCTTGCTTTTCTTTAGAACTCAGCATTCATTTTAATTTAATTTAATTTAATTTAATTTAATAATTGAATTTATAGACCGCCCTTTTCCGTTAAAACGGACTCAGGGCAGTTTACTGCCAACTGTAAAATACAAAGATACATAAATTAAGAACACATTAAAAGTAAATATTAGTAGGCTGACAATTTTAAAATAACTAATCCTTAAAACCAATTAAAAACCTAATTAGTTAAAATCGGGAATGGAGAAGGGCGGCAGGGCTAAGCCAGACCTGCCTGAACAAAAAGATATTTCTTAAGATCATGACGGAAAGCATGGAGGTCAGTAATCATTCGAAACTCTATGGGGAGATCGTTCCAGAGGGTGGGGGCTGCCACAGAAAAGGCTCTCCCCCTGAGGGTCGCTAGCCTACATTATCTTGCTGACGGCACCTTGAGAAGGCCCTCTCTGTGGGAGCGAATGGGTCAGTGGGAAGTATCAATTGGTAGTATGCGGTCCTGCAGATGACTAGGCCTTATGCCATGGAGCGCTTTAAAGGTGGTTACCAAAACCTTCAAACGCACCCGATAGATCGCTGGCAGCCAGTGCAGCTCAGGCAGGAGAGGCATCACATGGGAGCGCTCACTCGCTCCCACAATCCTCCGCATAGCCTCATTCTGGACCACCTGGAGTCTCCAAGTGTGTATCAAGGGGAGCCCCATGTAGAGAGCATTACAGTAGTCCAGACATGAGATGACCAAGGCTTGAGTGACTGTGCGCAAGGTGTCCCGATCTAGAAAGGGCCGCAACTGGTGGATCAGGTGAACCTGATCAGCTCCCCTGGCGATGGCTGCCATATGATCCTCTAATGATAGCTGTACATCCAGGAGGACGCCCAGATTGCGGGCCCTTTCCATGGGGGCCAATGTTTCACTCCCAGTAGCCAGCGATGGAGTCAATTGGCTATATCGAGTCATCGGAAGCCACAGCCACTCAGTCTTGGAGAGGTTGAGTCTAAGTTTGTTCCTCCCCATCCAGATTCGCACGGCTTCAATGCATTGGGACATCACTTCGACGGCATCATTGGGGTGTCTTGGGGTGGAGATGTACAGCTGAGTATCATCAGCGTACTGATGGTACTCCACCCCAAAACCACGGATGATCTCACCCA
>JANHFO010002653.1:82943-96211 GCA_032468095.1 Pareas carinatus
CTTTAGCTGCCCTCCCAATGTGGCAGTAGAGGCCTCAAGTGACGCGGCCAACAGCGCGACGCACCGGCTGGCAGCCATGGCCCGGCGCTGCGCCCCTGCCGCGCATGCGCCGCCCGTCACGTGGCCCGGCAGGCGGCCAGATTAGGGTGGTGCCCGCGGGCGCCCCGGCCATGACGGTTTCGGGCTTCTACTCGAGCATAAACGTAGTGGTAAAAGGTAAGTAATAGCTAAGAACCCGCTCCTCTTTGAATGTAACAGTCTTTGAAAATTTGAAGTCAATCGGTGCAGTACTTTCCAAGATTACCTACCAGGAACAAACATACACATCCTTATATATATATATATATATATAATATAATATTTTATAGTTTTATAACTATTGCTGCTATATTGAAATATTTTTTTAAAAAAAGTGGAGAGGAAATGAAGAATCATTTCTTCATTTCAGTTCCTGGACTGAATCTTATTTAGCAAGAATATAGATTTAAAATGGAATGAAGGGAACCTTTGTTTGTTTGAAGTATATTAGTGTGACATTTAGTAAGAGCAGTGGCAGCATAATCCTAATTGGGTATAGTATACATATGTTTTATCATTCCTTGAAGACAAAGATGTAAAGGAAATAATTTTTTAATTTATCATTGACTTTGAAAGAGTAATTCTTAATATGCAAAAAATATCAAAGAGACAATGTCAAAAATGTATAGTGGATTATTAAAGGATTCTCAAAAACAGATTTTAAAACATTTATAGAAACTGTAGATTATAAAAAATATTAGAGATTAAAAATAGAGCACTTTCTGACATAAAACATTAAGATCTATTTCTGAAAGTATTAGGAAACTGGCATAGAATTTTATTTGTTTGTTTATTATTTAATTTGTGCCACCCATCTGATTCAGAATTTAATACATCAATGATATCACAACCCATTTTTAGCAAAAAAAAAAAAAAAGCCTTGAGGATTATATCAAAGTTTGGTGGAAGGGATGTGACAACATTGGAATTTACTGTCATCCAGTATTGGTGAAATTATCCGGATCAAAGGCAATACTCCTGACTGAGCACTGGTCTATTAGTTAGAACAGGAATTGACTGATTGGCTTGTCCCTTGAGCCTGTCATCATAGACAGAGAAAGAGTGAATGGCCCAAAGACATCCAGTCAGCTTTAATGTCTAAGGCAGGATTAAAACTCATGGTCTCCTGATTTCTGATCAGCATCATTTCATGGCTGAGGGATTCTTTTGGATATAGTGTTATATGTTACCATCAGTGTTTCTAAAGGGAAAATACATCAAAATCCATTTTTTCTGCACAATTTCACATTTTTACTTCAAAAAAGATTGAAATCATTGTCTGTGTATTGCTATACTGCAATTTCTACAGGGGAATAAAGAATACTCTTATTACACTATGACTGTTTATTTATTTTATTTATTTAGTCCAGCATATATGATAAAAACAACAAAAGACCAAGTATAAGTAAAAACATACTATATAAACATATAAATGAGTACAAATAAATGGGGACAGTAGGACAAGAACCATAGGCACGCTAGTGCACTTATGCACGCCCATTTTACAGACCTTTTAGAAATGGAGCGAGATCCACTGTAGACAGTTTAAGGTTAAATTTATTGGGGTTTGAAGATGTAACAACATCATCAGATAGTGAATTCCAGGCATTGACCACTCTGTTACTGAAGTCATATTTTCTGCAATCAAGTCTGAATCAGTTCACTTTGAGTTTGTATCTGTTGTTTGTTAGCTCGTGTATTATGGTTGAAACTGAAGTATTCGTTCATAGGTAAAACATTGTAACAGACAATTTTGTGTACTAAACTTAGGTTAGACCGTAGGTGACGTAGCTCCAGGCTTTCTAGGTCCAGAATTTCAAACCTGGTGGCATAAGGTATTCTATTGTGGACTGAGGAATGGAGTACTCTTCTAGTAAAATACCTCTGAACTTGTTCAACTGTATTAACGTCTGTTAAACAGTATGGATTCCAGGCAGAGGAGCTGTATTTAAGGGTTGAGGCAATTTGGATTGAGGCACCAGTCTGTTGGATTATATTTTCAAGGGCTGTTACTCGTGCTACTAGTTTAGATTCAATGGTGTTTAACCTTTCAGAGTGATGAATTTGTCAAGGCCTGGTTTGCATGATGTACAGATAAATTGTATGAGATGGTTTAGGCTTTTCTTTAAATTTTGATGAATGCTGGTGTCACATAGTAAGCATTTCATTGTATTTTCATTCTCTTTGATATTTTCTGTACATATATAGCATTGGCAATTATCATTGGGGTCTGGATGGGGAGGAACAGGCTCAAGCTCAACCCCTCAAAGACCAAGTGGCTATGGTTTCTGACGTCCCGATATAGCCAGTTGATTCCATTTCTGGTCATTGGGGATGGTTCTTTGCCCCCGTTAGAAAGGGCCCACAACTTGGGTGTCCTCCTGGACTCACAGCTGTCGTTGGATGATCATATGATGGCCGTGGTCAGGTGGGCCTTCCATCAAGTTCGCTTGATGTGCCAGTTGCGTCCCTTTCTAGATCAGGACTCGTTACGCACAGTCACTCAAGCGCTTGTCATTTTTCGCCTGGATTACTGCAATGCTCTCTACATGGGGCTCCTCTTGAATCGTACCCGGAGACTGTAGTTGGTTCAGAATGCGGCCACACGGGGGATTATGGGGTTTACCGGACGTTCTCATGTGATCCCCCTCCTGCGCGAGCTGCACTGGCTGCCTGTGGTCTTCCGGGTGTATTTCAAGGTATTAGTGACCATTTTTAAAGTGCTCCATGGCTTAGGGACAGGGTATCTGCAGGAGCGCCTGTTACCAAATAGCATCTCCCACCGACCAGTTCCCTTCCACAGAGAAGGCCTTATCAGGGTGCCGTCAGCCAGACAATGTTAGTTGGCGACCCCCAGGGTCAGAGCCTTCTCTGTGGCAGCTCCAACCTTGTGAAACGAACTCACCCTGGAGATACGTACCATCTCAGATCTCTGGGTCTTTCGGTGTGCCCTTAAGACCTATCTTTTTATCCAGGCTAGGCTATCCTGATTCCCTATGTGTCCCCTCGGGGTGGGTGTTTTAAATCTTAATATGGGTTTTATGGGAATATGATATTTTAATCTCAGCCTTAATCTAATTATATTAATTAAGCTTTTAAAATTTGTTTATATATTTATGTATGTTTTAATGGCTGTATACCGCCCTGAGTCCTTTGGGAGCAGGGCGGTATATAAATCTAATAAATAATAATAAATAATAATAACAAGAAAGGAACTATTTAACTTGAGTGACATAACATTCTCTACTACTGGATTTCTAACTGTGTAGTGTTAATATTTGTATCTAAAATAAAAGTTAAATTAAAAGTATGAAAAAGCGAAATTAAGAAGGAAATGTTTAATCGCTGTCATGCCTTCTTCAAAGTTCAACAAAGCATTCCAACTTTCAGATCAATATTGTTTATTCATGATAATATATACTAACATTTTTTGTACATCAATTTGCCTGAGGAAAAAAAATGTAAATATGCACTTTAGCTTTTCTCATTTATTGCTACCTCCCATCATTTCCCCCTTCAAAGCAATAGTGTTTATTATTCCTCAACTTTTCCCCTCAGCAAAAATACTGATCTGTTGTCTATTCGTTCCAGATTTCAGAACAAAGTCTAATCAACTTAAATTATAGAAAGGCCGGCTTTGATTAAGAAAAACTCTATAAACATAACGGAGGTTCAGCAATGAAATCAGTTGCTAAGAAGGTGATGAGAATTGGGTACCCTCCATTGCACATGTTCTGGTAAGTAATGCTAGCCGTCAGATGGGAATACTTTTATTTATATTTCTGCACTGAAGAGAGGAGAATGGACTAAATGGTTTCTTTCAACTTGATCAGCCTTTTGTCACTGCTAAAATGAAGTGCTTTCATCAGTGATTTGGCAGTAAATTGTACTAGCATGAAATACACTATTCCCATTTCAGATGTTTCCTTTATCTACTTCAAGTCACTGTGGTCAGTGGACTTCCTTCAATGATAATGAGTCACAAAGCTTAACAGATTTTATACATCTTGAGGGTGCCCCTGGATTGTAGAAGGAAAATACTACTTTAATACCAGTAGAGCTAAGGATGGTATAAGCTTGTCTCATTCATGGGTAAATTCACAGGGCAAAAGATAAGAAGCTGTCAGGGCTTGTTAACCTCATGATTAATTGCAAGTGAGTGAAGACCCCCTGAGTCTATGATATGATTCTGTTGGTGGTCTTGTATAACCTCTTTTCAGACTGCCATGAGTCACTATCTTGACTATTAAGTACTGTAACAATGGGAGGCTTGCAGCAAAATTTTGCAGCATATCCCTAGCTCCTAACATCACTCAGTTCTCTAGAATGCCAGCTAACTCAATAAAGCAACATTATAATACTGTTCAAGATTTATGTAGTCAGTGCATAAAAGATTTCAAGAGTCAAAAAGGAGAGAAAGGTTTCTGAAATGCTAAATGCTGAAGGTAAATGCTAAAGATTGATGACTATCGACACAAATATGAAGAAGTCAAAGAGATCCATAATTAGCCTAGTGGCTAAAGTCATGTTAAGATGGTGGTTGTGAAATAAGATTTACAGAAGTCTTGCTGAATTGAGAAAACTTTGGGGGCTCCAAAAGCTGAGGTTAAACAAAGTCAATACTTAAGAATTAAGGGTAGTAATGAAAATGTGTTCATTTTATTCCCTTGTTCACCTCCCACTCAGAAGGTTGAGAGTTCAGTCCTAGATAATGGCAAATGTTTCTTTCCTAGGGTGCAAAGAAAAAAATATCTGCTAGGAACTCCACATGGCATCAGGAAGGGCATCCGGCCAGTAAATGCTCAGCTCCATCTAATTGCCTCAATTCTACCCCAAATTAAGGGATTACAGGGTCATAAAAGGGAGTTTTATATTCACACTAATATAATCAAAATCTGCTGAATTGAAACATAGGCCAGTTTAAAACTAAAGATGGAGAATAGTTTTGTTAAAGTTATTATCTTGATTTTTTTTAAGAAATGGAAGAGTATGCTTTATAATTATGCATGTGGAAAAATTCGGATCCATGGAACAGTGTAGTTTGCCAGCCCTTTCCATTTGGTTTGCTAGCTAATCGAATTTCCATCAGCTTTCCTTGATTCTGCTCCCAGTGCTTTCATTTCCCTTATTTCACAATTGTTTTCCAGCTGGGTAGTCTAGGATTCAGACCTCTTTTTCTCACCGAATAATATAAAATCTAAGTATAATGACAATGCACAGAAGCATTTTCTCTCTTTCTATTACCAGATGTTTTGCTTCTGTGCTGGATTCCTGCATCATTGACTCACATTCCTCTCTCCAGAGGAGAAAATGAAAGCAGCATGATTTGTATAAGGTAGGGTAGGAAGAACATAGGAAAGGAGAAGGGGCGATAGAAAAGGCAGAATCAAAATCAGAATTTATTTTGCCAAGCCAAAAGAAAAGAAAAAAGGAAAGGAAAGGAAATGAAATGAAAAAGAAGCAAAGAAAATATTTTAACTTTAGCTGTATCCATCACTGGTGGATAGTCCTTAAAAATATTAAAGAAAAAATATTGCAGAAATGAATGAATCCCTTGGACTGAAACTAGTTCCCCACCCCGTTTTACAGAGAGAGGACATAAGACAGGTTGCTAATCATAGTTCCCATTATCCTCATCAATGGTTGGGGCCAATCATTAGGCAACACCTGGAATGCTAAATGTTTCTCAACCTTGTTATAGAAAGCTAACTATAAAATCACTGAGCAATAACTTGTTTTCACCTGCCTCATTTTGCTAGTAATCCATAGTAATCCAAACAGTTTACAGGACAGTGTTAGTGCGGAGGGTGTCTTTGTGATAGGATAAAATGGTTTTTGTGACATAATGTCCGCAGTTTATAACATGATAACATGATGAATGTTACGTACTTTATGACTATGAATGTATCTTATGTTTGAATACACAATTGATTATGCCTATATATGCCTATATATACAAATGATCGGGATTATGCTTATATATTCAAACTGACTATGAATGTATCGTGATTGTATTCTTGTTGTGTATGTATGTAGTTTTGAACACTATCACGTAAGACAAATTCCTTGTGTGTCCTGACACACATGGTGAAAATAAATTCTGATTCATACGAAGAAAGTCTCATGGGAAGAGATTCTTCTTGATAGTTTCTTTTCAACTTCTGTGGGAAGACAGGGAAGAAAGCCAACGCTATAATGCTGTGTACAACTCTACAATAAGGATTGAACAATCAAATGCAGTGCAACTGTTGCTCACTTTATAACTGATAGCGCCAAAGGTGTTTTTTTTCTTCAAAAGGCAACTGGACTTTTGAAAACAGTGTCTTTGGGGCAACCATGACCTGGATGACTGAGAATCTCCATAATGGACATTTATAACTGATAAGTCCGTCCTTCTTGCATGATAATTTCATATGAATGCTCTTCCCCTTGGAAGGTGATTTTGAAAACAGGTTTGCATTCATCAGACTGAGTGAAAACTGGTAGGGAAAAACCCGGAAGAATTTATCTACATATGAGATGCTGCACGAAAACAGGAAGGGAGGGAAGGAAAAGTACAGCAGCAACTTGAGGAGGTCCAGTCACAAAAGTCCATTATTTCCTTCAACTAGCCCATTTGCTATGTGGCTGAAGGTTCATTACTATATTCATTATCCTTTCACGATGTATTTCAAATGCTTCCAGAGTCACATGAAATTATGTAGCTCACATTATGAATTATTCATGGAAAACCTTTTAAGACCTTTCGAGATGTGAGTAAAAATAAGGTAAGAGAAAAGAAGAGTGGTCCCTGATGCTCTTCTTTTCTCAAATCCAGTTATAAAAAGGCGGGAACGGTCAAGTTTCTAGCTTTTAGTATTTTATAATCCTCTAGAAGGTAGATTTTTTCTCCTTAGGCACCCTCTGATTTTCCATCTTCTTTCCTGTCCTGATCCGTTGAGAGTTTGCATATTTTAAATCAAGTGCTGCTACTCACATTCCTGTGGTTTAGTCAAAAACACGCACAAACACACAGAGATAAACATATAGAAAGAGACAGAGAGAAAGGGAGACAGAAAGAGACAGAGAATGACACACACACACACACACAGAGAGAGAGAAAGAGAAAGAGGCAGAAAGATAGAATTAGTGAGACACAGACACACACAGAGAGAAAGAGAGAGAGAATGAGAAAAAATGAGAGAGAGACAGAAACACAGAGAGAGACACACAGACAGAAAGAGTGACAAAGAAAGAGAGAGGGGGAGGGAGAGAGAAGGAAAGCTTATGCAGTGGTGGAATTCCTTATTATATTTAAAATATTCCTTAAATACAGTTTAATCTCCCGAGATTCATTTTAGGGCTTTGAAGCTTTGAAGAAAATGCATTTCTCATATCTCTCTCTCTGTGTCTCTCTCTCTCTCTCTCTCTCTCTCTCTTTCATATCAAGAAGAAAATTCAGCATCACAGCATCTCTCCTCAAACAGGATATGTAGCTTGTGGTTAAATATTCAGTTAATGAGCTTTTACTGCTCGGCAATTTGATGAGTGTCACACATTATATCTTTGCGTTTTTCGTAATAAGGAAGTGAGATTGCAACCTTCCAGTGTGTAGAGTTGAAACGATTCGGAGTTTAATGCGATGAGAGGAAATAAAAATCATCCTCAGTTGGGCGTGCTATCAAATTACCACTTCTTTTCTTTTCTTTTCTTTTCTTTTCTTTTCTTTTCTTTTCTTTTCTTTTCTTTTCTTTCTTTCTTTCTTTCTTTTAAAAACTGTAGTCAAAGTTGACTTATTAGGTAGGCATATTATTACAGATGGTAATTTTATTTATGAATATCATTGGAAGTGTTCATTTAATTCATTTTTCTACTAAATATATGTTTCAACAAAATTATTTTTATTCTAAGGAAGATGGGATTTACCACCAGGTTTATTGTAGGCTTTATTATTGAAGTAAAGAAAACCGTTTCCCAGTAAGATAATTAACTGCTGTTACCAACATTTTTAACTCCTAGAGTATCATGACAAGCAATAAATTGCTTTATAGATTGTTTCATCAGAACCCTAGATTTCCAGCTATCTGGGTTAATTCTCATGGTTGCACTATTATCACCTCTTAGATAATCATCTTTTAATAACTGTTGCAATTCGGTAGCAACAACTTTTCTGAACATATTTAACCTGAAAAGCTGCATGTGAAACAGTGCTAAACTTCTAGAAATAGGAGGCTGCTTATTGAAATATCCCAGTAAACCTTTTTCCCCCTCCAAAGCTAGACTGATGTGACTAATGTGCCAGAAAAGATCTGACAGAACGTTCCTCTTTCTGACTGTGAAGAGCTTGCACGTAAAACAGAATTCTCTTCTATTTATTTGAAAATTATTCACTAGAGTTCTTAATCTCCAGACTGAAGAAGTACCTGCCTGATATGACTTCTTAACAATACCTTTTGAATTTTTCAAACCAAAAGAAAACGCTGCTGTGTGACAATAAACTTCTTGTGCTTTCAATCTCTATTTCTCAAACTTTTAACATCATAAAAGAGTTGTCATGGAAAATAATAAAGAAGCATAATACACAATTCAAACCACCAGACTACATCTTTTGCTAAATAGGCAAAATACAGATAGGCATTTCTTTGTTTTCTTCCAATACTGGAATTCTTTGTTTTCTTCCAATACGTTCAATGTTTATTTGTTCAATAAAAGTTTCAAAAGAGAAATTGTACACTCTTGTTATAAAGGTGTTAAAATGACCAGTATAAGATTTCCCATAATAGAGCTTTGATAGATCTTCTCCTTTCAGATTCTGATGATTGTGATATGCAACCAACTCTTCTCAAAATCATATCCGTTACGGTAGGTTTCTTAAATTTCATTGACAAGAAATCAGAGTAATCAGTGAAGTTTACCAGAGTGGGTGAGAGGAGGCATGACGAAATAGTGATGTATTTCTTGGCTAAATTTAGGGTTGTAATAGTGTCATTTTGGCAACAGTGTGATTTGCTCCAGGTAGTCATATTTTTAATCATTTTATTACTTGCATAGTTGTGTGAAAGGGGTATTTTAGCAACTCCACATTTATTCAACTTTAAATAAAATTGATTTTCAGTATATTATAAATTGACCTTCATCAAGAATAGAGGCTGTCTCTTCCTTGCATTTTGATAATAATCCTTGAGGAATTCAGTTTTTGAAAATCCATATAGAAACATATCTGAAGTGAATCTTCCAGATCAACATGTGCATCTCACAATTTTTTTTTCACATATACAGTATATGGATATTCTGATGTAGTTTTGAACTTTAGAAGATTATCAAAATGCAATTAAAATAAAGACAAAATGGATGTTTGAAATATATTTGAAAATAGATATGTTAGTAAGGGATCCAAAATCAGTTTTTGCATCTTCACAGTTCCTGAATGTTTTTGACATATGTGATATTTTCTGCAGCCATGTGGTCTACATGACCACACAGTCAAATTCTTTCATCTTCATGTATGATAAATGTTGATTACACTTAGCCTTTCTTCTCTACTGAAAGGTTTCCTTGAAAGGCAGATATAAACAGAAATATTTTCCTTTAACCTATGCTTGGTAGAACCAGCAACAAAGGTTGTGCAATGAGAAATATGCATTTCTGCTGCTTTTGCAGTTACTACTTTGACATTTCAATGTACCTTTTGTTTTGTTTTTTATTTTTTTTATTCATTGCATTTTAAAATATATTAACCCATCCATAGTAGCTAATGAACAAAGAACATGTGTTATCAGAGAAAAATCACATAGAAACACAAGATAGTGCATACATAATTCCAAAATGATGAAATAGGATCAATTTTCATTTGACTTTATTCTACTAGACTGATAATAATTATTTGATGAATAATATATGCATTAGAATTAGGTCATGTAGCCGTTCACAATTTTAAAAGTAGATAGAACTATGTAGTCTTTAAAACATTATTAAAAAGATTCAAAAGAGTATGGTACTGTATGGAATTATTGAATATGTGCAAAAGTAACATGAGTATTTCCTATTTTTCATTGTGACCTGCAATATAATGAAAATAACATGAAGAAAATATTCACTTAAAAGTGACTGGAGTTATCCTGTTAAAAATGCTAACCATTTATCTTGTTGGCAGAACTTTTAAGAACCACAGAAGAAAAGAAAAAGAACTAAACATCCAATCTCTGTATTCAACAGGAAAATCATACCGTGTCTCTGATTTTAAGAACCTAGAATTAATGCAGTATTTAATAGACCCAGTATTAAATTAACTTTTAACTATTAGCAAACACCTGCTCAAGTGTCAGTCCAAGGTTCGGACCTGTCCATAGGATGGATTTGAGGTTTATTCTTACCTACATTTTACTGTCTATTCAGGAAGAAGCTTTACTTCTCAGAGTGCAGCTGGAGCTCCATAAAATATATAAAGGCATTACCTTTTTTCTCTCAAATAATTTTTTTAATCTGAATTTTTTTTTATAATCTATTCTTAGAATTCAAACTATTCAAAGAACAAATAAAACCTAATCTCTACTTTTCAGGTAAATAAAACAGAATAGCTTATCATAGTGACATGTTTTTTTTTTTAGTTCTTACACTTTTATTTTTGGGCCCATTATATTCACAGTAGGCTTATATTGCAATTGTAGTATTTCATGAAAATTCCAAATTTCAGTACAGTCAATAAACCTTAAGACAAAGTTCAAGTCTTTAGTTGAAGAAAATTCAGGACTTTTAAAGCCATAGCCAATTAATTTATTTTAACATAGGGTTTTATAAATTAGAATTTGTTGCTTACCGGATAACAGACTCTTAAATGATTTCATAGATTTTGGTCATCTCCTCTTAGCAACTATTGGTGTCTTTATAGTTTGCCCAACCATTGTTGACATGATATAAAACCTGTTGCCATTGCTATTATAAGGGTACTGCAACAATTGGATTATTCTAGAAAGCAGCGTAAGTCACTGAGTAGAATCATCTAATTTGAGGACTTAACAATGTTTTATTTATTCATTCATTTATTCAACTGAAGCCAAGTGAAGAACACTGCATACATTTCTACACTATCAAAGAAGATATCCTCCAAATTAATAGGGTCAAGCAGAGGTTTCTTGAGCAGGAAGCATACAGTTGCTTCTTTCAAGACAGGCAACACCACTTCCCTCCCAAAAATATATATATTCACAGTCACTCTGATCTAGCCTTCTGTTCCGTATCTCAAGGGCTTTCCTTTAAGGACCTCTAATGTCAACTCATAGATATCATTAAGTGCCTCAGTTAGATTACATTACTAAAGGACAGTGGTTGACCACAGTTGTTCCGAGATTCTCAGTTTCAGAGGTCTAACTGGTTTTGCAGTAGTCCAGATCAATACAAGTAATCCTTGCTTAGCAACTGGACATTTAGTGACCATTGAAAGTTACGACAGACCACCAAAAGGTATTTACAATCTGATCTGAAGTTATGACAGCCTCAACAACCACAAACCTATGGTCACATGATTATATTTTGGGCACTTGGCAACTGACTTACCTTTTTCAGGCATTTGCACAATCCCACAGTCACATGCCCATGTTTTTTATGTTTTTTTGCTGATTTCCAGCATTTACTTCTGGTATTCAGCAAAAAACATCATTTGGATAAAAAAGGTTTGCTTAATGACCACCACATTTATTTAATGGCTGTCACATTCACTTAATGACTGCTGCAAGAAAGGGTTATAAAATTAGGAGCAGTCATATGGTGACCTGCTTAATCACCATAACAATTTGCAATGTACAGTAATTCTGGGGTCAATTATGATTGTAAGTAATATTATGATATATGTAATATGGCCGCCGAGGAGAGACACACATAGAGCTCTCTCCGAGGGTGCGAGGTGAGGAAATTGACTTGCCGGTGGGAGAAAGGACCGGATTTTTGGTCCTTTTGCCACAGATGAGTGGGGGATTTCCCCCCCTGGGGGTGTTAGGGTCCTGGCGAATTTCGGAGCCTCGACCCAGCACTCGGAAGAACCTACCTGTGCAATGAAGCTTGTTGCGGCCGGATCAGCCTGTCGCGACCAGACCGGATCACCGTGGAGGCGGGAGATTTTTTCCAGCTGTTTCGAGCCGCCCGGTGTCCGGCGTTGCGGCGCGACGGCGTTTGGCGTTTGGTGGCGACATGGGGAGGGGGTGCGGACTGAAGATCGGAGGCACCCCCCTATCCCGGTGAGGCTCGGATCGGTTTGGCCTCGCTTCGTCGATTACCGCACGGAGAGGTTTTTCTTTCCCTCTTCGGCTGGTTGGTGCTGCGGTGTGCCGCTGCAGTTTTGACGGCGGTTTCGGCGGCATTTCGGCGAATGCTTTGGGGGCTTGGGGTTGGAACTCTTGGCGCCCCCCCTCACCAGTGGAGATTGATCATCGGAGAGCAGCGTGGGGGGGGCGGATCGCGACGGCGGCGCCATTTTGTTTGTGGCCGCCATTGAGGCCCATCGGACATGGAGCCCTATTTTATCGGGCTCCGACTCCTGGGTTTGCTGGAGGCGGTCTCATTCCATCGGGCCGCCTCAGGGAAAGACCTGCCATTCCGAGGAGTTTATGGTGACAGTTGTGCGGGCTTGGAGACTCGGACCCCGCTGGCGAAACATTTTGGCGTCGCCACGGAGGAGAGCCTCCTCCGACATATGCCGGAGTTGTCGGGCTGTGTGGAGTCCATCAGGGGTGGCGGTTTTTTTCCCATCTTATGACCACCCTGGATGAGGAGCGGAGTTGCCATGGACAATCGATGGCCCGGATCTCTAGGACTATGTTGGGGCGAGCATGGCGGTCAGATCTCCGTCGGCAGTGCCGCTCCATCGCACAGTCTGAGGAGAGGCAGACCGCTCTGCCACCGTTTTGGCTTAAATATCTGCCCTACGATGACTTAAGATCTTACTTGCCTCTTATTCCGACTTCCTACTTATTTCCAGTTTTTACATCTAACTGGACCCGATTCTCGCATATAGACTTTAATACCCTGAACCATCATGATTCATTTTCTGTTGGACGCTATTAGAACTACCCCGGCATTCTGGTTTTTCCATCACCATAGCACCCTTATCGAGACCCCTATGTGTGTGTATTATGCTGTATGATTTATACGGCTGCCTCTCTCTGGGCCCTGCGGGAGTCCCCCCCCTCGCAGATATGGCCCGCATCTTTATCAAAATT
>JANHFO010002653.1:112896-134266 GCA_032468095.1 Pareas carinatus
TATCTATCTATCTATCTATCTATCTATCTATCTATCTATCTATCTATCTATCTATCTATCTATCTATCTAATCTTTTGTCTGTCTATATTCATCCATCTGTCTGTCTGTCTGTCCATCCATCCATCCATCCATCCATCTATCTTTCTATCTCATCTTTCATCTATCTATATTCATCTGTCTATCTATTCATCCATTTGAAACATCTATATAGCTGCCCACCTTCTAACCAACTCTGCACAGCTTCCAATACTAGACTAGAACTTGAAGCAAAATCCCAGAAGAACATACTAGAAAATCATCGCTATATTACTGTCAAAGAGCTCACCGTGGACATCATCTTAGTCACCAGATAGCTGGAAGCATCTAGGCCACCTTGGCTCAACTTAGGAAAGCCAAACAGGTTTGTATCTGGTTAATAACTCCAGGCTATTTGACTTGATTTGAAAATCATAAAACATCTCGGAGGAAAATTGTAGTAGTCACTTCCAAACTGTTTCTAAGAGAACTCTCTCAACTCAAGAGAGAATTTATTTCCCAGGACCTCCTTCTTGTCATAGATATGGCCTTCCAATTCATTCAGGATGAAACTCCTGCCAACATCTATTCCTGGTCCCTTCTCAGGAGAAAGTGAAGTGGGGCAGCGATTGAACACCATATTTTTCTGTTCCAGCTCCCTGACATTAGATTGGCAGCAACCTTTCTGGGAAAACTTTTGAAAGCAATGATCTTTTTAGAACAAGTGATCACCACAGCGTTCGCTTGTGTTTTTGCTGGTTTTATGTTTTCATTCTGTTTTTCTCATTCTGTGTTGGAGATGACTGGGCGTCCTTTTGTTGAATCTGGCAGTGTATGAACACAGCCAAGCATGAAAAGACATATTTACATGTGGCAAACTGCATTGCAACATTCAGGGAAGCGCTAAAATTGGTCTGTAAGGACACTGTAGCTCACACAGAGCCTTGGGACTTGAAGCTTGAATAAATTTGCATTAATATGCAAATTGGTATAACCAGGGAGAAAAATGTGAGTGAAACATTGTTCCCTTCTTGGTTTCTTGTAGGCAATATCTGTTTGCTTCTATATATTCTGTTTCCCTGAAAATAAGACCTAACTGGAAAATAAGCCCTAACATGATTTTTCAGGATGCTTGAAATATAAGCCCTAACTCAAAAATAAATCCCAGTTGAGATTATCAACCTGACAGACACATTTCGTACAGTATTTCCCTCAAAAAGAGACCTATCTGGAAAACAAGTCCTAATGTCTTTTGGAGCAAAAAATAATATAAGACCCAATCTTATTTTCAGGGAAACACAGTAGTATCAAAACTACAAAGAGACTGTGAAGTGGATTGAGAATATGGGTCTGCTTTAAAATTTGTGGCTCAACAGTGGCCATCATATGATTGACCTTGTCTGGGTTTAGAAGATAAGTAGGTTTGGACTTTGATGGATGGGAAGCATATGAGAACTATTGACTAAAGTAGGAAGTTGAAAGATATTCCCAGAATGTTTTTCATATCTATAGTGTTGCCTAAAAAACTACATGAATATATCAAGAGTTTGATTCATGTCTCATAGGAGTTTTTATCTTACCAAGTTTCTATTCCAATTCAAAGAACTGTGAAGTTCTAGCAAGGGCATTTAGGGAGGGAGACTTATAGAATGGGGAAGGGCTTTATTGTGTGGCCAAGGCTGCCATTTTGTCTTTTATGACTTTTCCCTTGAGTTCTATAAGAGCTCAACTAAGACCTTGAATTAAAGCTGTGGATTCCAACACCACAAGTTGCAAGGGAGTGGATTTGTTTTCAGAAGAAACTTTCATCAAACTTGCACCAAAGTGGTGAATTATGCTAGTCTTACATCGGGGAGCAACAAAGCGCTTCTAGGTTGAAGGATTAGCCGGTGACATCACCGTTGCTTGGGGGATGTCCAGTTGGGGGCTCCTTTCATGTCTCCATGAAGTTGCCCACTGAAGTGGTACCTATCTATCTGCTTGTAGTCACCCGCTTTCAAACTGCTGAATCAACAGGAGCTGAAGTGAGTAAGAAGAGCTCACTCACCACACAGCAGCAACCTGGTCTTAAACACATGGTGAATTATTCATCAGCATATGCCCATGCTAATTGACACCCTATTGACATTTTAGCACCCCTTCAGCCTCAAGCAATTATTTTGGTAGGAAAAAATCAATCAATGCTATCAAAAAAAATGGGAACATCACTTTATAAGATATGGCACATCATCTGGCATGGTGGGGGATGTTGATTCATGAACTGCAATAGAAAACCAGTGATGTTCCCTGGACACAATGCTACCTATAAGACAGGACAGTGTCTTGCCACTCTTGGTTTCGAAAAATCCTTTTGATCTCTGTAAATTGGAGCAAATTTGTATTAAAAGCACACAATGCTTAAATGAAACCGAAATATAGAAACAAGATCCAAATGAGAAGAAGCTTTAAGGAAGTTCAATGTAGAAAGCAAATATAATACCTTTTGTTGTTGTTCAGTTATATCTGACTCTTCACGACCCCATGGACTACAGCATGCCAGGCCCCCCAATCCTTCACTGTCTCTCTGGGTTTGCCTAAATTCATATTCACTGTGTTGATGACACCATCTAACCATCTCATCCTCTCCCGTCCCCTTCTTCTTTTGCCTTCAATCGTTCCAAACATCAGGGTCTTCTTCAATGACTCATCTCTTCTCATTAAGTGACCAAAGTACTTGAGCTTCAGCTTCAGTATCTGTCCTTCCAAAAAATAATCAGGGTTGATTTCCTTTAGGATTGACTGACCAAGGGACTCTCAAGAGTATTCTCCAACATCGCCATTCAAAATTATTGATTCTTCGGCATTCAGCCCTTTCTATGGTACACTCAATGTGGCCCAGACAAGCCAAAAGGTTGAACACACATGATCTAATTAGATATCTTTATTGCAAGTTTTTCTGAATAGTATTGTATAAACTGAATAGTATTTACCAGCAAGAGGGTCCCCGCCCCCCCTAATATTCAACTGAAATTCGATTTTTTAAAAATGCTGCCGGGTGGTTCTTCTGCCTTCTGAAGCAAGAGAGCACAGACCTCTTCCATTCTCACCTAACAAATCTTCAGATAACTAAGCTAGCACACATCTTCTTAAAGTTTCTTTTCCTGGTAAAAATACTCAAGTTCTTTCAAGTGCATCCCATTTAGTGCTGTATGACTGAAGTAGCTTAAAAGCTCAATCAATCAGGCAAGAATACTATTTCTCATAGTAATATCCTTCTTTAACAAATCCACATTTGCCCTTATCCTTCTTACAATGTAGCACCCAGGATTGCGACTATTCCATATTTCACACATCATTGCAGATTAGAGAATAAACTGGGTTGAATGTGTCATAAAAGTAAGATGGGAGAAAAGGTAAGATGGTACATAGATGTCAGAAGAACAAAGCAGAAGGTTGACTTCAAGTATCTGATAGATGTGTCATTTTCAAGACAAGATAATATAGGTAGTCCTTGACTTATGGCCATTTTAAGGAACCAGGATGGTGCGGTGGTTAAAAGCAGCACTGCAAGCTATTTCTGCTGACTGCCATCTGCCATTAGCCATCAAAAGTTTAGCAGTTCGATTCTCACTGGCTGAAGGTAGACTCAGCCTTCCATCCTTCCAAGGTCGGTAAAATGAGGATCCAGATTGTTGGGGGCCATAGGCTGACTGTGCAAACCACTCAGAGAGTGCTGTAAAGCACTGTTAAGCGGTATATAAGTCCAAATAATAAATAAATAAATAAATGTGTTAGTCACCTTTCAAAGGTCTGATGGTGCTGAAAAAAATGTAACTTAAGACCATCACAATGTCTCCATGGTCACATGATCAAAATTCAGGCACTTGGCAACCAAAATATATTTATGATGATTGCAGCGTCCCAGGGTCACGTGATCACCACGCGTGATCTTCTCAGTTGACTTCTTTCCAGCGTCTCAACATCTTTTTTATAATATGATGACCAAAATGGGATGCGTTTATATTTATATATAAAAATGTGAAAAATATAAATATAAATATATGTATCAATAATTTACATCTATATAATAATGGAAGCTCTGGTTATTTTCATCTGGGACTCCCGAGTACGAACAAATGGTAACTGTGTTTGCCTACTGAGAAAGAAGCAGTTAGGAAATAAGAATTTAAATACCCTGGGCAGGCTTTTGTTAGATTCCTAGACTCTCCAGTGTTTCAGACACCTAAATCTTCTTGAGATGGCTGTATTGTGATGAATAGCTTCCCAATGTTTTGCTGGTCATGATTTATGGGTGACAAGTTTAAGCAATCATTAACCATAATTACATTTAATTGAAGGGGGATTTTTCTTAATGTTTGCTAGCAATGACAATGAGAATAAATAGGTTACGAATTCATTAAATGGATAACCTGGGAAGACCTTCTAATGGTTTAAGTGGCAGCAATTCTCATGTTTTAACAATGAATTCCTGAATGAGATAGTTGTTATACCCGGCCTCACTTTGGGAGGAAACATACAAAATACATGATATTTCAGGATATTTAACTACATTTTTTTTGGGTGCCTTCTGGTCACTGTTGACTCCTGATGACTGCCTGGACAAGTTCTGCAGTTTTCTTGGCAATGATTTTGGAAGCAGTTTGCCTTTGCTTTCTTTGTAGGGCTGAGAAAGAGGGACTGACCAAAGGATACTTATTTGACTTCATACCTAAGGTCAGTCTAGAAGTCACAGTCTTCTTGTTTTCTAGCCTGATGCCTTAACCACTACATTAGACTGGCTCAAACATAAATAGCTGACCTTGGGTCAGTACCTTTCTCTCAGTTCTAGGAAGGAAGGAATGTCAAACTGTTAAGAGGTTTAATTTAGTAGCTGAAACAGTACAGTGGACAATGGGCCAGAACACACGGTGGTAGTTGATTGGTTGGAGAGTGCAAGCTCCTGCATGAGGCAGTTTATGTTATGATTGGTTGCTGGGTGTGTTTTGTATGCTGTTCTGTGATTTACCTGACGTTTTACCTCATGATATAGTAATGTACCTGACTATCCTATTGTAGTTTCAAGAGATAGACATTTCTGGTTTACCATTACCTTCTTCTGTGCAGTATTTATTGATGGCTTTGCCATTATCACTAAAGTGAGCATCAGCCTCTGGCATCTTCATATAGAGGTAGTGCTCAAAATAGTTGCTTACTTGCCTTATCTAAGGAGTTGGGTTGAACTTCACACCTTGGGTGACCCTGCAGGGAGCACATACTCTTGGCATACACAACCAAGGGTATTTGCTCATCTTTCCCAGGAGTACCCCTTCTGATGCAATGAGACATTACAACAGGACCTGGGAGGTTAGACAACTCATAATAATTCTCTACATATCCAGTTTTATAGCCATTTTTATTGTAAATATCTACCCAGAAATTTCTTAATTGTTTCTTTGTCCTTTGTTTCTTTGGCCCATAGGCAACAGAATGAAGTAACAAACAAAGGATTTTTTAGCAGGATTTTCAAGACTCGCTAACCTCGGAAAAAGGAGTGGAGTTATATAAGATTCAACTGCTGTGGGAAATCTGTCCATTGACTCTGTGTATTGTGTAAAAAAAAAACCATTTTTTGTGTCTAAGATGTTATGAAACACAGCAGTGGTGTGTTATTCAGTGAACTGTGTTGAACCTGGGAGTGATCCAAGAGTATAAAATAGAAATATATTATATAAATTATTATTGCAGCTTAATAAAGGGGATAATGTGATTTCCCCCCTTAGTTCCTCTTAAAAGCTCAAACAAGTTATTTTAGACTGCTGGAGGACAGTATGAATGTTCAAAAAGGCTGACCTTTCTTTCAACATTGTTTTCCATCCTTTTTTTAAAAAAGATAAAATGATAAGGTCCTGAGGGTTGTGCGTTCTACATTTGTGTTAGAATTGTGATCTTTCAAAACTTGGATCTGAATAATGATTAGATTGACTGTATTTTGAGATATTGACCTGTAACTGAGAAGTTGCAGTTCTAAACCAGGTTTGGGAAATGAAAAGGAATTGTGCAATTGCTAAATAAAAACCCACTCCCTCTAGCACTGAAGATACCACCTAGTTGGATAATGAAATGTCTGCGGGAAAACCAGAGTTTTCTTAACCCTGAGCTACAACTGTTTTCTTCTATTGATACTAAATACACAGTTGAGATTCTAAATAAAAATAAATAGAGGCAAGGTTTAGAACAGGGGTCCCCAACCTGTGGCTGTGGCCCACTACTGGACCGTGACCTATTGGCAACTGGGCTGTGTGAGTGATGGCCTGTCACGCACACACCAGCACACATTCACACACAGTCCCTCTTGCGCAAGCATTGTGCAATTGCGGTGTGCCACTTGTGTGCACACACAACATGTATGTGTGCACCCACCCCTCTCCCCCGCACACACACTGAGCCACCAGCCCAGAAAGGTTGGGGAATGCTGGTTTAGAAGACAGAGGACAAAGGAAGAGAAAAAGGAATGGAAACCAGCCACAGACACAGCTCAGACTGAAACCTATCTTTATCCCCACTGAACATCACTCACACTGAAAGCAGGATGAATATGAAGTAGATTAATGAGACAGGTGCAAAGGGCCGCCAAGGGAAGATGGAGAAAAGCAGAACCGCCATCACCCTGACTGCATCCGTCAATGATCTCATGCTTTAGCTAAAGACTGATTGCATACCATTAAGTGCTCAAAGTGCTAACCCGTGTGTTTTTAATTTTATAGTTTTTTGTGGATAAGTAAGTGCTCTGATGGATTAGATCCAGCTGGTTGGTGGATGGAGGTGTTCTCATATTGGATTGGATGATCTGAAGCCACTGATCTTAGGTCAGCAAGGTGTATTATTTAATGTGAAATCATGTCAGTTGGTCACTTTCTGTATTCCCAGTGTTGTTGCTGAAATCTGAGAGCAGACGTTATGAATCTAATTTAGAGCCAGGCTGTGCGATCACTGGCCAATCCCATGTCTGTACCAATCCTGCAAAGAGATCAGTCCATCTGGGGTTGGTCCAGTGATTGCCTCTCATAACTCATTGAATCGGGAAAAATAGATTTTCCCATTAGCTACAAAAAGGAAATTCATACATACATTTGTAAAGGTAATGATTGCCCCTACACATGCGTGCTTGTCGTGTCCAACTCTAGGGGCGGTACTCATCTCCGTTTTTAAGCCAAAGAGACAGCGCTGTCCGAAAAAGTCTCCGTGGTCATGTAGCCATCATGACTGAATGCCAAAGGCGCTCGGAACGCTGTTATCTTTCCATCGAAATAGTCCCTATTTTTCTATTTGCATTTTTACATGCTTTCGGACTGTTAGGTTGGCACATACACATCACCCAAAACACTCCGACCAACACTGACAGGGAAAACCATTGTATATAAGCAGAGAGCAAGCCCTACTGCTGGCACTGATGATGTTATCTAGTTGGGTAATAAAACCTCTGCGAGAAAACAGGCCAGCTCAGAGAGCACCAAGGACCCCCGTCATTTCAACCCTGAGCTACAAATGTTCTCTTCTACAGATAGTCCTTGACCTATGGCCATAGTCGACCCAACATTTAATGTTGCTAAGTGAGAAATTTGTTAAGTGAATTGTGCCCCTCTTTATGACTTTTCTTGCAACGTTTGTTAACTAAATCACTACAGTTGTAATATTAGTAACATGGTGGTGGAGTGGATTTGACTTCCCAACAACCTTTGCTTATCTGGAGATGGTTAAAGGGGATCCCAGGACACTGCAAGCATCATAAATATGAATCAGTGGTCAAGCATCCCAATGTAAATCACATGGCCATGGAGATAGGGCAGTGGTCACAAGGGTTAAAAATGGTCACAAGGCACTTTTTCCAATGCTGTTGTAACTTCAAATGGTTACTAAATGAACTGTTGAACATCTTGGATCACCTGTAAGTACATACCTCAATAATGTTTTCTATATTTAAAAACAAGCAAACGAAAAACAGAACAGCAGGGGAGAGAGAAAATTTTAGTTGGAGAAACATGCAAAAGTTCATACAAATCAGTGCAGTGGTTTTTAAGTGTGCCTTTTACATTTATTTTAAACCTTTACCTTTTCATCACAATGGGAGGAAAATTAAACTGTTTTTAAAGGTTAAAGTAGACCAAATCTGCTGCAGGTTTTTCTTTTCCAACTTTTAAGAAATGAGCCTTCCATGTTTGTTTGCTTATTGTTTTCAGACAAAATCTAACAAAATTTTAGGGCAAATCTCTTTAACCCAATAAGCCATTAGAAGCAATTGAGCTATGAAAAGTGATCAATCTTTAGTGTAATAAAACTCAGATTGATGAGTGAAACAGTTTCCAAGCTACATATTTAAAAGGGGGATTTTACAGAGTGCAGCTGTTTGGATAGGAGGCAGCTCAAATTAGAGTCACCTCTTCCATCGCTAGTGAGCTAAAAACTATCCCAAATTGTTGTGATTGATGTTGGGTTCGGCTTGATCTGTGCCAAAGGAAAGCTGAATCCTAGTCCATAGCTCAGAATACTAATGTGCCTCCTAGTAGGAGTGTTTGTACATTGCCATTTTTTTTCTCTGATGCCAGTGATTTATCTTGAGAAGCAGGAAACTATTGGCTATCTCACGTCCTTGGCCAATCTGATCGGGAATTGATTCCAGAGATGAGGGAGCTGTCTCCTTCCCGGGCCAAAAAAGGAAGAAAAATGGCATTCAAATTTTCTTTTAGAAGTCGCTTCCAGTCTTCAGAAGTGTTTCCGCAACTCTTCAGAGAGTGACTATGGACCAATAAGCATAAATTTCAGATGAAGAACGATCCAAGTATATTCCAGAAATTTGCAATAGTGCCGAATATCTGTAGTTTGAGTATTGGATGAGAGTGAAGGTTCATTCTCTGAGCTTGTGGGTTTCCAAATGTTTCATTATCAGTCTCGGTAACTAACATCTTCAGCAGAATTTAGGGAGCGTCAGTGTTGATGTTCATCTCTTTATAAAAGTTTCATGTGATCAGTAGATCTTGTGATGGGAGGGTCACCTCAGGTTAGGGCCTTGTGTGGGGGTCAGGAGTGTGTCACATCAGGTGAAAGTTTTGTGATGGGTCTTATGAGGAGGTCAGGTGCGGGCCAGGTCAGTTGAGGGGCCTGTGATGGATCTTGTGATGGGGACCTCAGGTGAGGGTCATTGGGAAGTGAATTGCTGGTGAGGGAATTGTGGGATGGTTGAAGGTTGGTGCTGTCACTGTTTGGTTGCGCAGTTGATTTGAATTCTCAGGGGTCTGTAGGCTGGTTGTAGATCAATATGTCTCTGGAATGATCTTTCCCCTGCTATAAGAACGATTGCTGACCTTCAGACCTTCCACCGTGCTCTAAAGACCCACTTGTTCCAACAGGCGGGCATGGGTTAACCTTGTCCGTGTCCTCCTCTGTTTTTAAACTGGGTTAAAGTATTTTAATTATTTATTTTATTGGAAATCATTTTATTCTCCCCCTTTTAAATTGAAATTCAGGCTTGCTTAATACTTTTAATATGTTTTTAGTGTTTATGTGATTTGTGTTTTTATATGTCTGTAAGCTGCCCTGGATCCTTCGGGAGAAGGGCGGGATATAAATAAAAATTATTATTATTATTATTATTATTATTATTATTATTATTAGCAGGAACCATATAACTATACAAAAAAATTCAAATAATCTGCAGATTTTCCTGCGGATCACCAAAATTTTCTCATGGTCCACTGGTGGGCGTTGGCCCACAGGTTGGAGACCACCGGTCTGTAGAGTCTGTAGAAGGATATGTGTCCATGATTTTTGGCATTTATATTCGATATTTTAAATCACTATCCTTTCAAAATGAAAAACTTTTTGTTGGACGTTAGGAAAAAAGCTAAAAATGACCAATGTATCACAGTGCTGATAAAAATAAGATTAGATTATGAAAGCATTATGAGATTTCTTTTTTTTTAAGAAGAAATATATTAAGTTCATTCTCAGCTTTCTCTTGAATGAAATTGTTTAATTCATGAGGAGGATCACACCGATTTATCTATCTTTCAAAGGAACTGCAAAATTTGAGAATTTGTGTTCTAAGCCACAAATTCAAATTAACAATGATTGTTTTCACGTAATATGTTATGCCCAAACAAAATCATATTAAGGTAGAATATGATGGCTTAGTTCACGTAACAATGATTGAGCTTCTAAGATACTGAACCATAATTATGCAATTATAGTTTTATCCTAGACTAGCATTTTTACAAAATGAGACATAGGTTCATCTGAAATGAGAATCAAACTGTACAACTCTCAAATTCTCTCTTGTTTTGATTTTAATAAAAACATTCCCCTTTTGATTTGTCTCAGCAGATGATCCCCAAATCTCTTATTTGTCATTTGGAGAAAAAAATCTTGTGATTGTTTTCATTCTTCTCTTCCCTGCTTACTGAGTTTGTTAGTGTACCTGTGCTTTCAAGGTGTAGGAAAAGAAAAGGCAAAGTTAATTTCCTTCACTTATTCTCTGATGTCTCTGTGCCACGTAAATATAGTTCAAGTTAAGATGAAGAAGCCCCTGAAAATTACAATTTTTCCAAGGGTTACCGACAACACAAACATTGAAGAATGAGAAGGGCAAAATAGTATCTTTTTTCATTTTATTTCATCTCTTGGCAGTCTGTCACAACAACCAGATCCCTACAGCTACTTCAGGCCCTATGGATAATGGGATAGAAAGCATTAAAAGAATGTTAATAATAAAAACAGGACAAGTAAATCTGTAGGGTAAAATTGGAAATAAAATTAGCTCTGGTTTGGTTTTTTTTCTAAAGAAACTTATCTTATTTCCAAGCCAATCAGATATACGCTAAGACAGAAGTCTCCAACCTTGGTCTTTTTAAGGCTTGTGGACATGCTGGATGAGGAATTCTGGGAGTTGAAGTTCGCAAGCCTTAAAGGAACCAAAAGAAGAAGAGGTCCATTATTCCTGTTGTGAACCAAAAGTGCTCACCAGAAAAGTATAGAATGTATGAACAAAGAAGAAAAGTAGTGTTCACAAATTCATGGTTGAGAATACTGAAATCTTGGTTATATTTCCAAAAACTTCTCATAGTATAAACATATTCTCCCTTATTTTAGTGGGCTATTCATTCTGAAATCTTGCAGCCCACATATACCCAAAAAAATTACTCAATCAATGTTCTGTTCCCTTCTGAACTAGTACCATTCATGGAGTTGAGAAGAATCCTGTCATCCCCACCACCTAAAAGATTTCTTTTTATTGACCCATCATCTCTTCTTTATGATTTTGAAATAATGTTGACACACCTTGCCTTATCATCCTGTTGGACATGAAAGATCAGGATCAGAAATGAAATTCCAATTAAACTGATTCATTACTAATCATGCAAAAGAAACTGCTCAATTAACAGTTAGTACTATCTTGGAGCTAGATAAGGGTCAATGGAATTCAAGAGGGGTTGGACTTGGTGCATTTGTGGCTGTGTAGAGATTCTTGACTTATTCCTCTTTTGAGTCAGCCCCCACGTTCTGCTACTTCTTCTCCTACAGATCCCCAGAAACAGTTCTACCTGCTTCTAGACCCTTCGTCATTTCTTCTCCTTCTCAGTGCACTGCCTATTATAAATTGCAAACTAAGTGCAACAACAGTGTCTTAAAAGGGAATGCCACAACTGTAAAATTTCAGGCAGACTTCGGCAAGAAAAAATTATAGAAAAAAATAAATAACAAAGGGAGACAGGTTATCATGGAGTTGTGGGAGTCAAATAGAGAAAAAGCTTCAGGAAATAGCATGATAAGCCCACATGGTGAAAATGAATTAGAAATATTACTCTCAAGGTAGCCTGGAACAGAAAGGAGTAGTGAAGAGTTGCAGCTAGCAAGAAGATTGCATCAGGCTTTGCCTGTAGAGGCATGACCTATGGGATAAAACCGACATGCAGCACTGTCCTAAAGTCTTGTCAGATCAAATCTCTGCAGGTTTTATTTTTAGTATCTAAAATGAATGAACGTTCTGTTCATTCCTGCCACAGATAAGCCTTTTCAGGTATTTCCCTGAACATGTGTGGACTTGCAAGTGAATAGAATGCAGGGAATACACTATTCCCAATTCTGTATTTTCTAAGTTGAACATGATTCATTAGAAAATCTGAAGGACAGATATCCTCACATTCACTTGAATGTGACAATAGCTGTTTACATAATCCAGGGCCCTAATTTATCATGAGGTCACACTGTACAGAGAACTGTTCTCATGGTCAAGCAAATAAGATACCACTGCTTCTCCCAGCTGAACACATGAAGACCAGAGTCAAGGCAGGACTTTCTCTCCTTGCAAGACTGTACATGCTGGAAGAATGCGTGAAGAATAAAGCTCCTAAAATGCATGTGATGTTTACCACTATAAATTCTTAGATCTTAGGCCTGTCTAATCAAAGAGACACTTGTCAAACAGGGATTTCATGAGTGTGTGCTTTTGTGTGACTCCTGGCAACTATATGGACAAGTCCTTACACTTTTCTTGTCAACATTTTTCAGAAGTGATTTGCCATTGGTTTCATCTAGTGCTGAAGGACCAAAATCTCCCAGCTACCTTTATGTCTAAATTAGGACTAGAATTGACAATCTTCTAGTTTCTGGCCCAGTTTAAATAAACCCTTTCAACCTTCATCATAAGATTTCATCATAAAAACCTGAATCTTCACTGGAATTCTGCAGTGCTTGGTAAGTCAGGTATAAGATAGTGAAGCCATTAGTTTGATGAATGGAGATGCCAATGACTGATGAAGGGAGGTCTTTGGTAATATTTTGTAACCCTCTTAGCCTTGATTCTCTAGTCCTATCTTAAACGTATGGTTCAACAACAACAACAACAACCAAAAAAAAGCGAGAAGCACTAGAAGTGACTCTAGTGTCTTATTGGTGCTAATCAAATCATGTCTTTAAAACCCTGTCAAAAGCTAAACCAATCACTGTAAAACAAGAATTCTAGCCAGAGCTCTAAACAAAGTTATAGAGGTAATGGGCTCTTCAAAATATCTGGATCAAGTCATGTCTAATCCCTAATAAGTACCTGAATGTTAAAGTCATACTTGTTTCTCTTTCCATTCAGCTGCTGGCTCTTCTAAGTTTTTTTCATTCAAATGGCATCTTTCCTGTTAGCATGAGAAGGAGAAAGTTTAGTGCCCCTGATACATCAAATTCATTCTTTGCAAATCCTTGGGATATTTCCAAGCAAGATAACCCATAATAGTGAAGGTTGACTTTTGTCCTATTTTATCAGAAGTCTATGAAGCATTGACAGTTTGCTACAAGGAGAATGTCCCGTGGGATTGATGTCAACCTTGGTGCCAACAGAGTCCAATTGGAACTGGCATTTCCATTAACTCCCTTCCCCAATTCCAATCTCATTTTATAGCTATTTTTGCCCACTTCAAGCCTTGCAAATACTTATGATGCATTCATGCAGCAGTCCTTTACTCCAGTTTTTGCTGCACAGTTATAATCCCATCCAGTCTTCTTTTTGGCTGGCATGCTCATCCTTAACAGACCTATAAATAGATTGTAATTTAACTATCACTTACTAATTAGGAAATATGCTATTACATTATGTTACCTTTAGGGATTTTATGAAGTTGCAGTGAAGAGTAGATGAATCAAAGAATGTGACTTGTTGAATGCAGGTTAAATTTCCACAGAGAGCTAGTCTGGAACATTAAGATATATGCATGCACATGTATGCATGAGCGAGGGAGAAAAATATGCATTTATATACTGATTCATAGATAAGAGTGTACTGACTCCCTTCTAAGTTTCTGCTACTGCATATAAACAGGGAGCAAACACCTGATAATGCTACTTAGGCTGGTAATGAAATGACAGCAAGTAAACAGCTGAGCTCAGAGAGCATCAAGGACTACACATAGCAGCATTCATTTCATTTGCAATAATTCCACCAAGTGGATCCCTTTAAAGCCAATCTACAATTTCACTTTTTCCTTACCAACCTGCAGTTCCTTGGCGCTGTGTTCACATGAATCCCTATAAGCCAATCATTGCCTAGTTCCACACTGCCCAGTAGCTGAATTCTGCAGTCAACCCTCAATGAGGCTTCACTTTCATAACTTCCCAGTTATCAAATTTACTCTATCCACACATACCTCACTCCAAATTGCAGTGTTCTGCAAAATGGCTACTTTTGTTCCAGTACAAAAGAAAACACCCACACGATAACTTGATCTTACTGAAATGCAAGTTTTCTCCATAAAAGTGCAGAAGGACAGAAAAGAACACCATTTTTCTAGATGCATCCAGAAAGAAGGTCTTGAAGACCTTGCAACACACTGAGATTTCTTTGCTCTCAAGTGTCACACAACCAGCAGAGATTGTTTTGACAGGTGATCAAGCACTACAATTGATACAGTCTCTGTTGGGGATGGGACAACTGGCTGCCGCTGACTGGTTGTGGCCACCAGGGGGTCAGCATCTCACCACGGGGCCACCTGGCCACATAACGTTTTGGCCACTGGCCATCTAGCCGCCAGGAGGTGGAAATAAACAGGGGGAATCCCAAATGTCCTTTTTTTTCCCCGCTGCCAGCACACATCTCGCACTCTTCCACCACCTCCTCCTTTGCATAGGCAAGGGAGAGGAGGCAGGAAGCCATTGCCTGTCCCTGCCCTCTTCTGCTACCTTCCCTGGCACTGAGATGGCCAGTGGCCAAAAATTATGTGACTAGGTGGCCCCATGGCGAGATGACTGCCCCCTGGTGACCATGGCCAGTCAGCGACGGCGAATTGAGGTAGACCCTTTCTGTCAGGCATTGATCTTGCTCCAACATGCCCCCCATCCAAGTGTCCCACACAGGCATTCTACTTTGATAATAGTTAATGATCTCAAGTGATACTGATGGTTTTTGTAGTGATTCCTGAATTGGGACACTTTCAGTCTTCCTGGGTAACCCTAGACTCTGTTTTCTAAGAGTTCAAGATGATAAATGTGGGGCTGTCCCTGCAATGTTATTCTCCCAGAAAATCCTCTTATTTAAGTTGCCATGAAAAATAGTAACACAAAGTGGTTCAGAAAGCTTCATAACGGAGAAAGATTTTGAATCTGACTCTTCCGGCACTTCAGCCTAGTACTCCAACAGCTGTCTTTTGATAAAACTCTAGAGATCCTTTATAGCTGAGCTGTATCTGTGGAGCATATTGTGATGGATTTTCATTGCTCTGAGTCTGGTTTTCAGCAATGTAAATAGCACAGTTGGGGTTGAGACCAGCCTTTCCGAGTGATACCTTGCAAAATACGGAACCCCCTACTGAGCTAAGAGGATTTTGGAATGCTGTCAGGAGAGAGTGGGCTGTACATTAACCTTCATGAATGAGCAGGAGTAATCCTAAAACTGTGCTGGACAATTTGCAGCACTCTATACACACGCACACATACAAACACATCATACACATGCATTGCAAATTGATGCTGTTATGTTGCACCTTTGAGTTCAGTCATCCAGGAGACAAAAAGACCACCTGGAGCAAGAACATAATTAAAATGCTAATAGACCTGACTCACAGAGAAAAGCTTTTCTTTCAGTGCCCTTCTGAGAATACATGTATGTACCCTTTTGAAATGATAACAAGATGCACCAACTGTACAGGAGCAGAAGAAAGGACCTTTTCAAAATGCTTTGCAGGGGTTTACAAGGGTGAATATAGGAGTCAGTATTTATCAATGGAAAACATTGCATCTTGTTGGCAAGACCAACCTGACTTGAGATGACATCCAGCTCAGTTGTGAATAAAAGTTGGCTAAAAGTTGAGGCAAGCAACCTTGCAAGAAGCTGATGGAGTTAAGGAAGAAGCTATTCCCTCAGGACCATACAAATGATAGGAAAACACATTGCTGCAGTTCCCAGAGAACCCTATATTTGGAGTCTTATATTTTGTGTGTCAGTCTGCTATCTACTGTACTGTGAACTGGAAATTCTTATATATACAAATTCCATTGACTGGATCTAAAGTTTAGTTAGAACAAGAACATCAAAATAGAATATATTTTGGTTGTGTTTAATACTATTGATCTCAGTGGATTTTTCAAAGATCCTGTTTCCATGACATGAACAATCCTCTGTCACCTCATTTGTTAGAGACTTACCGATGTCCTCCAACAACACACAATTGGAATTGGATAGGATGTGAATTGAGTGGCCATTGCTGAATCATCACAATTGCTGGAAAGAGATTAAGAAGTTGCCACTTTGTGCTGCCCTTCTGCTTCCTTTTTTCTTAACCAATCAGAGAAAACAAGGGAAAATCTGCAGTGGTACAATTAGGGTAAACAACCCTCAAACACATTGGTCTGGAGACTCTTACCCACCTCCAATCTGTGTCTTTTCAATCTTCAGTTGTAAATTTCCCATGTATGGCTGTAAGCATTACATACCTAAACAGCTATATATTAGCTAGATTAGCTCCATTTTTACAAAGTACTTAAGAATTTGTCTGACTTTCGGAAAGAAATAGGATAGTTAGCACTATGGTCAATACTTCCCATGACACACCTTACTAGATAGCTTTAGTTTAAACCTATGTGTCATTGGTCATATTTAGAACAAAACTGAATTCTCTGGGAGTTAGTTGGCTCTTTTAATTAATTTTTTTTATGTTTCCCCATAAGATATGAAGGCCTTCACTGACATAGTTAAGTGTCTGATGAGATCAAAGTCATAGTAAGTCTGGATCAAACAGGGAGATTAGATGATGGCCTAAGTACTTCCTTCCTTCTCAGGGGCTAGATTTAGCCAATAAATTAACCTAAATTGAGAGATCAAAAGTTTGTGGTTCAGTGTATTATGGGAACAAAGTCTTTGTCATATAGCGTATCTTACATTGCATTATGTAATGATTTAATTATTTGGACATGATTTGTTATAATATATTAACCCATGGTTAGAGTTTACATGTTTTGTGAACCTAGCCTTCAAGACTGTTATTTTATTCAGCCCTTGTTGCTGAATAAATTCCTATTGTACTACTTTGATCTGTATGCTAAAGCATTACCTTTCAGTTTGCCATCTGTATATTGATCCTATGTTCCTACTTCCAAAGTATGTGACATTTTTGGAGAGTATGACAAGCAACTGACAAGCAATAAACTTGGGGAACGTTTTGTGTTTTTTTCTAGCTAAATTCTGCATTTACTATTTATTTACCGACATGCCATTTCTCATTCTGTGCGCATTGGCATTTTGAACAGCATTTCAAGTTGTTTGTATAAGAACAGTTATCTAATTAACTGGCCTTCAGTAGAATGTACAAAGTGAAATATATATTTATCACTCTGTGTGGGTGCACATGTACTTTTGTATGGTAGAAGGAGATGCCTATTACAGTTTTATCTGCATGCATATGTGAGCACACATACAGAATATATGAACAGAGAGGGGGAGAGAGGAAGAGAAATGCCAATTCTTTCAAGGCCCAAGGTGCCATTGTGTGGTTTTTTCTAATAACTAGGGTACTCCACTCCATGTGTCAGCCTGAAAATGCCCAAGATTGCTAGATGTTACCCTGCAATAAAGTTGAAATCCATTTAGATCTTGCAAAGTTTGATTGTTCTCACATTATTGGTCTGTTCTGCCAGCTGAGATCACCACATTTGAATGAGATTTGCCAGGTTTATGTGATTTGAGCCAATCTTTTAGTTTTTAAACAAGTATTTGTTTTTGCTTTTGTTTTCTTTATTGGGAGGAGATTGTAAGTGGTGTTTTAAGGGTGATGAACACCTTGACATATAAGGGCATGATGTTGTCAAAGTCGGCATTATTCCTTGAGAATTAGCAAATGAAAAAAATGATTCATACAATTCAACAGTTAGCTAAAGTATCACTTTAAAGCATGTAAATGCATATTCTTTTCGGATTGGGACTTTCACTCCAAAACAGATGAAATAATATGTGATTCAATTTAAATACAGTTATAATTACATTGCATTGATTGAATACTATTTCATTAAATATGATTTAATTGAATACTCTCCATTTTTAAATACTTTTATTTTTTAAATGCCCTCAAAGCTAGAATTTAATAGAAACTTCTGGAAGTTTGGTAGGTGGACCCAAGATTTTGGAGGGTAAGAAATGATTTTATTTCTTCTTGGTTTTATGAGAAGTAAAAGTGATGATGTTAAAACTTACTACCTGAGCACATGTTATGTAAATGCATTTTTTTAAACTATGTTTAGTGTGACCACAGTGTTTACTTTTGTAAAGCAACTTCTAGACATGAGAATGAGACAAGAAAATACAACTCATGAGTGCAAAACCAAGTTTTTTATTAGAAATATTCTGGTATAAAAATGATCATGCTCTACACATTGTCATTAAATAATTCATAAACATTCAGGCACTGAACTTTTGATTACTTTTTTTGTTGTTTTTTTAATAATTTTTGATTGGTCAGTACATTGAAGCAGACATATTTCAATCCATATGGTCATCACATACATTAATTTACCACCTATAGAAATCAGCACTTTGAACACAGTCTAGGTTTTGTTTTCATTTTTGTTGTTGATGATGGTTTTTTGTGTTTTTTTAAAGGACTTTTGTTATTTTTGCAACATAGAAAACTTGGTAAGAAGGAAAGAGGGACACGAAAAAGAAACAAGATGAGGAATAGATGATGAAGTCAGAAGTTGGGGATTTAAAAAAAGATAGAAAAGAGGAAAAAAGGGAAAAATAAGAAAAAAAGACTTTACAAGCACAAACCATTTCACAATTTGGGGAATAAAAGGGAAATTTATTCAATCTTTTGCCAAGATACAGGGGGAAAATGCAAAAAGGATGCTTAAAACCTGCCCATTTCTTTCTGTTGAGTGCAACATTCATCTCATTGATTCCTCTCCCTTTAATGGAAGGCAGATATTTTTCGAGGGATAACTTGGTTGGTCCTTTCAACTATACTTGGTGGCCATCTCTCTGAAGAGCTTCCTCCAGTAGTCCAGTCACTGGAAACAAGCACCTATATGATACCTTCATGGAGTCAGATTTGGCTTTACCTTCTCCTCCACCATAATAACATCATCTGTACTGAAGAGTTCAGCGGTGTTTTCTGGCTCATCCTTGTCAGCCCTTTCCTTGTGGTCTGTTGCCACTGGCTGGGTTTAAATTGCATGGTTGCTATAGCTGACATATGTCTGTTTGGTAGCCAGAGCTGGAAAAAAAGATAAGACACATAGATATCACCAATTAAGCCTCTGTTGAAATAAGGAAACTTGGATGAATTTTTCATGCCAGAAATAAAAGCTGCTAACTGTAGCTTCTTCTTATGGTTTCATCTTCTTATGATTATTATATAAGGCAGTAGAAAGAGTACTTGACATCTTAGTTAAATGTTTATTAATATTATAATTTTAAATTTATTATGCCATTAAGTAGAAACAATTAAAAACAAAATAGTAAAGAGCTCAGATTAAACTACCATAGAACTTCCACAAATATTAGCTTCAAGCCTGGGAAAATAGTCAGGTCTGAAAAACTTTCTGATGCCCCAGGAAAAAAGGTGTTGTCCATGTCACTGAGGGAATATTTTCCTGATGGTACAGTCTATGAGAGAGAATACATGCTTATTCAGTCATGCAAAATAGAATTTATTTTGAGGGCCCCCAGAATGCACTCACTTTGCTAGAACATTCCAGGAGGGCAGAAACAAGCAGTTGCTCAGATGACCAGGCCCTTCTGTATGCCATGAAGTGTTTTATAGGTGGCAACCAGCACTTTGAACTGCCCCTGGAAGCTGACTGGGAAACAATTCAGCTTGTATAGCAGGACGTTCATATGGGCATATTGAAAAGCGCTTATTACAGTTCACACCACTGTATTTTGAACCAACCACAGATTCTGAATGGTCTTCAAGGGCAGTCATGTGTAGAGCATATGGTAATAATCTAATTATGAAGTGACTATTGGGATGAGTAATTATCTAAAGAACTTCACTGTCAAGAATGTCAGGGCACCCCTGGCTTATAACCAATGTTGGCCACAAGCAGGTTCCTTGGTTGCAAGGATGGTGCACAAAACAAAAGTGTCTGTACTGGAAAGGTAGCAGTGTAACACAAGCACAGACTGCAGTGAAGTATATAAGCCTTTATACTCAAAACAGCAAAGCACAATCCAAACTCAAAGTCAACAGTCTAGGTACTAAAGCCACAATCAAGCAGTCCCTCTACTAACCAGGTTAGTAAGTTGTTTATGCAGTATCTTCGCCAACAAAGTTGACCAGCAATAAACAGCAATTCGGGAATCAATACAGAGACATCGTTTACACAGCAGGAGTCACCAAGCGAGAGAGAGAGTGTGAATTAGGAGCTGCTGTTTATATGCTCTAGGTCCCGGGCTAATTATGATAGGTGTGGCTCAGTTTGATTCAGCTAGTCAACCATTTTGTAAACCAACCTGTAGGGTTCTTAAAGGGATCACAACCCGTATAACCCTAACAAAGGACATGTGGCAAATTGCACACAAGGTGACCCTGTATAAGTGTCCTCCTAGCTACAGCTTTTCCATTCTTTCATCAGAAGCTGCGAGTTCAGCAAGGACTTCCAAGTTGTAGATCTGTCGTGAATAGGGACAAGCTGCATCATCTGAGGTCAATGATGAAAAGGTCCCTAATCCCAGGAGTGCCAAATAACTATAGTCTTGTCAGGATTGACGTAAAAAGTCTATTCCTCATCAGATCCAAACAGTCCCCAGACACCAGGTCAGTACATTGACTAAATATGTGTGGCTGTATTTCAAGTTTCAAACTTCTACCCCCTCTTTGCAGAATTATTGTTACAAATAAATAGATATTGGAAAATTTGTCTTTCTTGTTCTCCACAAATTCTAATTCTAATTTTATTAGAAGTCTGCATAATGTGTATGTCTGTGTGTGTCTCTTTCTCTGTGTGTGTGTGTTTCTATGCACATTTTCTCAACTTAACTCATGAATACCTCCCAGTCTCTCTAGGGGGAAAACACCAATTCTACATATTTTAAAAACTAAACAGAATATTGTACATTTTATAATATATATATCTCTCAGTCTCTCTAGGGGGAAAGCACCAATTCTACATATTTTAAAAACTAAACAGAATATTGTGCATTTTAATATATATATGTATGTATGTATGTATGTATGTATGTGTGTGTGTGTGTGTGTGTGTGTGTGTATATATGTATGTATGTTTTTGTAGATTTTCACGGGTACAGGTATGTAGTTCTGGGTTTTTTTGGGTGTTTTCCCGTGTAGGAATCAGAGTATTCATGCAACGTTTCAGCGAGGTCTCACTCGCCATCTTCAGGCTGGTGCTTTC